>QUOG01000087.1:48922-72310 GCA_010416905.1 Polistes dorsalis
TCTCTCTCTCTCTCTCTCTCTCTCTCTCTCTCTCTCTCTCTCTCTCTCTCTTTTATTTATTTTTTTTATTCACTCCTCATTTGCGTTCTCACACATGCGTATGTTTTTTTTTTTATATGACGTAGTTATCTTGCTTACGCTTATTTTATGATATATATATATATATATATATATCTCTTTCTCTTTCTGTTTCTATTTCTCTTTCTTGTTCCTCTTCATAAGCCAAGGAATGATCTATTTTTAGTGCTTTGTTTTGGTACAACGACTCGTGAGAAAAGCTCTATCCTTGGAAAATTATCATCAAATCTTTGGTTTTGTTATTTCCTTTTTTTGACGTTTAATTTTTATTTTTCATTTTCATTTTCATTCTCTTTCTCTTTCTCTTTCTCTTTCTCTTTCTCTTTCTCTTTCTCTTTCTCTTTCTCTTTCTCTTTCTCTTGGACTCTGACTTTTAATAATAATATTCTATAATTATGTATTCATGTATACTATTAATTTGTTATCGAACTCGCTTACAAAATGATCAAGAATTGTTCTATTTTTGTTTTTGTTTTGGATTACCTTAGGGTAGGAGCGGAAAGCCCTTGCAGCGATATGAAGCGTGCAGCTGCCAAGAAGCTTATTGAAAGGTACTTTTATCAACTTACCGAAGGATGTGGTAATCCTCAATGTAGTAACCAAAACTGCGCATCCAGTGGGAAAGTATGAACATTTTAAATATTATATATTTTTTGTTAATGTGTAATATTAAGTATGTCTATGTTAGAAAACTTTTTTCCATGATTATTAACACTATCCGTTGTTCGTACAGATTACTAATCTTACACCAAATCAAGCAGCAGCTCAAGCCATTCAGTTGTTCTCTCAAGAAGCTCGGTTATGCGATGGTACTCAACCGAGTAAAGTTGCTAGAACTACTTTGGAACCGGGACCTGCATCTTTGGCTAAAAGTCTACCTGTTAAAAATGTAAATCCTACTTGCTCGGATGAAGGTACTATATTGGCAGAATGTAATACAGCCATTTGCTTTCTTCTTGATTCTATTTGTCGGCAAACATCTACCACAGAAGATGATCTTAATTCTATCAAGATCGATAACAGTTCCAATTGTAATTCCGATGTACAATTAGAGAAACGAGACAATGATGATCTTTCCGACATTATTATTTTAGAAGATAAATCAACTAAATCTTATTCAAGATCTAACGAAGACATTTATTCTAATCAATGCCCTAATTCATCTAATATTACCGTGAATGAAGATTGTCTATTAGAAATATTGAAAAAATATAATATTCGCATTCCAAAATATCAAATTAAACAAGCGAGAAGGCAGGCAATTCGATATAGAAAACAGCCGTCGCCTAAACAAGTAATTCAAAGTAGTAGATCGAAGAAGAAACCGCAACAAACAAGAAATAGAAGAACCATTCGGAAAAGAACCATTAGAAAATTTTATACGCAAAAATCTATGATTAAATTGTTGATATTAACATTATATTTGAAATATTTGGAAAAAAAAAGATATACCGAATGTTACTTGTCTAAATAAATAAAGAATCCCAAGTGATTCTTTATCTTCTTTTATTTTATTTGTTTTATTTTTTTCTAATCTCTACTACTTTACATATATATTTGTAACAATTATATTTATACAGTATATTGTTTACTGTATTAATTGTTAATAAATATTTTCTAATTGCAATACATTTTGTAAGGCTTGTTTAATGGACTTATTAAAGATTGACAAAGAAAGCAAATGGTTGGATCGAAACTAGATTATTAAAACAGTGTAGCATAAATAAAAAAAAAATAAAAAAAAAATAAAAAAGAAAATAAAAAAGAAATAAAAAAAAAAAGAGAGAGAGATAGAAAGAAAGAAAAAAAAAGAATTAAAAAGAACGAGAAAGATAGATAAATAGACTATGTAATATAATTAATTTAATTGTAACAGGGAAATCAGAACCATATCTAACCGAAGCCAAACTTCTGGATATAATAAATAAATGTAAATCGGAAAGGGCATATTCGTTATTGATACATACTTTGGGAAAAGTATTTTCTTCTAGAGAAGCATTAAGCCGAAGTTTTCAAAAGACTGAAAAAAATGATTCTCCATTGGCGGCACTTCTTGATAGAGCACCTGATAATCTTTTAAGGCCACCTGCAGATTTAAACAAAGAGGCTGTACGTTCCTTACAAGGAGAAGATAAAGAAGAAGACAGTAGCGATCCATCTCCAACAGTTCCTCCTAACGACGATGATACTAGCGTTGATTTACTTGCTGTTAGAAGAGCGTTTAAAGCATTATGGACACTTCCAGGTATTCAAATTATATATTAAATATATCATATCATTTTATATTATTGTATATATATATACAGATTAAAAGATTTAAAATATTTGTTTCAGGGAAAGAATTTGAATCAGCACTTGTAAATGCACTAGTCACATTAGCAGATACAATAGAATTACATTTAAGAGTATTTGGGAAAACACCACCCCATAGCATGGACAGTCTTTTAAATGTATTCTTAATTGTATTTGAAATACCAATGTTGGGAAATAGCGAATATCTTGAACTTGCGCTTCATATGCTTTGTAAAGCTGTTAGCTGTTTCCCAACAATAGCTCAAGCAAAATTAGCACGTGTATGGGCTAGACACTGTAAGCCTACGTTACCTAATCTTCTGCAAGCTCTACAAGAATTGATTACTGTTAAGGTATTTTAATAATAATTATATATCAATCTTTTTTAAGATTGTCATTTGATTCATTTAATAATAAATTATTTATTTCTTGTTGTAGGTAATAGGTGGATCATTTACACGGGATTACTGCGTTCAGGATGCAGATACCATCACTGCTCCTACAAAAGTGATGAGGATTCTTTATTATGCTAGTATGTTAGCTGGAGAATTAGATAGTAGTGAATTAGCGACGAGTGAAGATGGTGATACAACAAAAATTGACAAATCGTGTAAAATGACTTCGCAAATCCCACAGGTATAATATTTAATATTTATATATATATCTATTTATAAGAGACAAATGTATCAATCTAATAACTAATAATATATTTATTTAGGATCCATTAGCCAAAGAATTAGGAATTTCTGCATTGGATGCTCGCAAACCATTCATACCTTTCACCGATTTTTATAATGAACCACTCAGTGATACTATCGAAATGGATAAAGATTTTGCTTATTACAAAAGCGAAGAACCTCAGAAATTTAGTTTTATGAATTATCCATTTATCCTCACGCCAGCTACAAAAACATTGGGCCTATATTACGATAATCGTATAAGAATGTATAACGAAAGAAGAATGAGTTTCTTACAAACTGTCGTTGGACAACCGACTAATCCATATCTTAGATTAAAAGTAAGTCACTGATAATATCATATAAATTGTAATCAATTAAAAAATATTTCTAAAATGATTAGCAATATATATATATAAATCTAAAATAGGTACGTAGAGATCATTTGATAGACGATGCATTGGTCGAATTGGAAATGGTAGCAATGGAGAATCCATCGGATCTTAAAAAACAATTGGTTGTCGAGTTTGAGGGTGAACAAGGTGTCGATGAAGGTGGTGTATCTAAAGAATTCTTTCAATTAGTTGTAGAGGAAATCTTCAATCCTGATTATGGCATGTTTACGACTCAGGTAATATTAGTTAGAAAATGATAATAGATTGTATTTAAAGAATATCATTTATAGTTTATATTGTATTCTGTGATTGCGCAGGAAGACACGCAGTTAACGTGGTTTAATCCTACATCATTTGAAAGTGACGCACAATTTACGTTGATAGGAATCGTTCTTGGATTAGCTATTTATAATAACGTAATTTTGGATGTACGTTTTCCTATGGTAGTTTATCGGAAATTATTAGGTAGGAAAGGAGGATTTGCTGATTTAGAAGATTGGGGTCCTACTTTATATAGAACGCTAACAGAATTAATAGCGTATACTGAAGATGATATGTCGGATACATTTATGCAAACTTTTCGTGTTGGTTACAAGTAAGTTTAATCAAATATAATACATCTACTAATTTACACGACAAAAATATTAGTTTTAAAATTAATATAATTATTTGTTTATAGAGATGTGTTTGGTTCGATGTCGTTTCATGATCTTCGTGAGAACGGGGATGAAACTTACGTAACGCAAGAAAATAAAAAAGAATTTGTAGATCTTTATGCAGATTTTTTGTTAAATAAATCAGTGGAAAGACAATTCAAAGCATTCAGGCGTGGTTTTCAAATGGTTACAGATGAAAGTCCGCTTGCTTTACTTTTCAGACCAGAAGAAATTGAACAGGTACATATTTATCATTATTTAAATTACGTTTTAAATACGATTATCTTTAATGGATTTGAACATTTCAATGACCAAGACTTTATTTTTATTGCAGCTTGTTTGCGGTAGTAAAATATTTGATTTTTCGGAATTGGAAGCAGCAACGGAATACGAGGGTGGTTATACTGTTGATAGTGAAGCGGTGCGTAATTTCTGGCGAGTAGCTCATTCATTACCACCGGAAAGTCAAAGAAGGCTACTTCAGTTTACTACAGGTAGCGATCGAGTTCCAGTCGGAGGTCTTTCTAGGCTTAAAATGGTTATTGCAAGACATGGTCCAGATTCGGACAGGTATTTATTAAACTTCTTATATATATATATATATTCAAATCACAAGCTCAAATAAAAGTGTATCGCAGGAAACATTAGTGTGCCAAATTTAAATCTTGGATTTTAAGCTAGTTCTATAAATATATATATAAGATTAGGAAATATTTTCTAAATACGCAGGTCGCCCAAGATGCATATGTGACTCATATTCACTATGAACAATCTTTCTGTTATGATTATCATAAAATTACATGCTTACACACTGTCTCTTGTTTTCAATAATTATTGCCATTATTTTTGTATAGTATGATATATACTTTTTAATATTAATTTAAATCAATTTTAAAATTGATTATAAATACTTAACTTTTAGATTACCTATCGCCCACACATGCTTCAACGTTTTACTTCTACCGGACTACAGCACGATTGAAAAGTTACAAGACCGTTTATTAAAAGCAATCAACTATTCTAAAGGTTTTGGCATGTTGTGAATGTGTACCAAAGCTTCATCAATTAATCAACGCTATATCAAAGTGAATGATGAATTCGTTAAATACACACACATCAGGATATATCCAAAATCATGTTTCTATATCTTCTTACAAACCCGATCACACATTAGACATGGACATATTTATTATGTAATTATGTTCGAAAGAGAGATGCGCGTGTGTGGTGTGCGTGCAATCGCGGGTGTTGTTTCTGCTTTCAACAACAATAACCAAAACAAAAACAACAATAAATTATGTTCAATTAACAATAATAATAATAATAACAACAACAACAACAATAACAACGCTCTCAGAATCCACTGTTATCGATTCTCCTTTCCAGGGTTCTTCGTTTAAAGAGAACACACCTGCACATTGAATATAAATTGATAAAAACTCTTCTCGATAGCAATAGAATAATTATCAAAAAATTGTTACGTGATGATGCTTTCAAATTTAATTGGCACCCATATTATAGTAAACTATTACTACTATTACTACTATTACTATTACTACTACTACTACGTGCTTTGACAAAATAATTATAGCTGATTTAGATATCAAATTATCGTTTCTTCCTATATCTTCTCTATTAAAAAAAAAAAAAGAAGAAAAAGCAAAAATAAAAAAAGAAGAAAGAAGAAATGAAAAAAAAAATGAAAGAAAGAAAGATAATTAAATAAATAAATAAACAAAACTATTATTCTTTCCCTTTACGTGTCCTGGAAGTAAAAGCGATGACGTTCGATTCTTTAAAGGCTTGACATTGAATTTATACGAAAGCAGCGAATATTAAATATATTAATATAAAGCTTTTTCTTGTAAAACAAAGAATCGAAGATCTTATAAAGTTTAATAACAGTGAAACGCTCAAAAGAGACAGACATAGTGAAAAGCGACTGTGATTGTGTGTATGAGTGTGTGAGAGAGAAAGAGAGAGAGAGAGGGAGAGAGTTGAGTCAAACTAAGAAAAAAAAAAAGATAAATAAAAAATTAACTATGATAATAGAGAAACAAAAGGAAAATTCAAAAAAAAAAATTAAATAAATGAATAAATAAAAACAAAAAAAAAAACAAATAAAAAAGGAGTAAGAAAGAAAAATCTAGCAGTTAGATGATAAGAAAAATTGCAATTGTGTAAAGTTGTAATAGCCGAAAATGACCCTGATTGCTGATGATGCTGATGATGCTGATGATGATGATGACGATAATGATGGTGATGAACATGAACGACATCGCGTGATCACTATATTATTATAATAATATAAAAACCTATTATATAAAAAATTTTTTGTAACACAGTGGAACGTGTAAGGTGTAAGAAGATCGTATTAACTATCGTTGACAATTCTTACGTGTTTGTATGTAATTTTTATTTTTGTTTCTCTCGGAATTCTTCTCTCTTACATCCACGTTTCTTATATCCACCCTGAAAAAATACTGGGCAAGAAAAAGAAAAAGAAAAATAAACAAACAAACAAACAAAAGAACGTAGTCTGGAAAAATATAAAGATTCAACAATTTGTATAAACATTTATAATATTATATCGGCAGCAGTTTTCGAAACCCTAAAATATCTAATCCATATTTTGGCTGTCCTTATTGTTAGTCACGTGACAATAAAGTTCTATTGAGAAAGAAAAAAGATAAAAGATACAAAAATTATAATATACGTTGTGTATATACAGGGGTAAAATATTTAATCGTTTGAGTCCCAAGCAGCTCGGTAATACTGTTCAGATTTCTTGTCGAAAAGCATTACATTATTGAAATGCAATACACAATTGATACTTAGTCGCACCGCTTAATAACATTTATCAGCACGATTATTCTAAAGACCACTGGGATTCTAATGGTTAAATTGGAACATTTAAATATCTCTCTTATATATTTATAATATTATTGAGAAATATTCTTTAGGACTTAATTACATTCTGCGTAACTTCTAATCATATTTAATGAAATCATATATTTTTTAACGCATTAAATGCATCATCAATTAAAGCTTAATATTTCAATAAATTTGTGCATGATTTTTTAGTAATATTTAAATTAATTATTTGTGTACAAACAAACAGATGTGGTATTCAAATTTTGTAACTTACAAGGGGACTGCTTTATCAGAACCTGAAATATCAATTTTTTTTAAACTCTACATAATTGTAGAAATATATTAGAAGAAATTACAAAGGGCTCGGAACTTTTCTACCTAACTATACACATTTTTTCAATGTTTTCAAGGTCTCTGATGGAGTCCTTGTTTGTTGTAAGAGAATCTTTTTTTTTTTTTTTTATAAAATTATAAATAATAGAGATATTTAAAGTATCCAAATTTAAATGACTCACTCTGTATATATATTTTCATTTGATAAGAAAACTCGTATCGACTGCTATAGCAATTTATAAATAACAAAAAAATTCTAACTTGTTTTTTTTTTTGTATTACTAAATTTTAATCGTTTAGTGTCGCGTACGACTATTTTTTTTTATTAAATTACAAATTTTTGTTTTGTTTTGTTTCTTCCTTTTTTTAATTTTACATATAAAGATTATATTTGCGAGTGTGTTATAACTGACATAAGATATAATTGAATTTCCATCATTCTCATTATTGTAACATATCTTCATCTTGATATTAAATTTTCCTTTATATTTTTATTATTATTATTATTATTATTATTATAATACTAAATTTCGTTATGTGGAGTAATGCTAATGTCTATCATCGTTCTAATGATGTAAAGAGGAGGAAATCACAACAAGCATTCAAGTTTTTTCAAGACTCATCGAATGGAACTCGCAGCAAGCAAAGTTTAAAGGAACCGATTCAATCAACTGTAATCGTACGATTCAACTAATCATAATCGAGAAAAAATAAAAATAATCTTTTACATAGACACATTTGATTACCGTATAAGAATTAAACAATTAATATATTTTCAACGGGTTTATATCATTAGTTTCCGCAAGAGGAATGTCATGAAAATTTAAAGAACGTTTTTACATCGTCTTCTCCAATTTCCAATAGTTTAAATCTATCGGATAAAGAAATAAATAGATCAACGATGGATCTATCTTATGTATCGAATGAAAAAAAATCAGGAGATTGGAAATATGACTGCAAGGAATTTTGGCAAACAATAGAACTTGCTTTGACAGATAAAAAAAGCAACTGTACTCAAGAAGCAACCGTAAATACAGAAATTAAATCTAGAAATCCATATAGCATTTCTAATTGCAATAATCAAATTCAATTTAGTAATAAGAGTGGTATGGAAATGACAGGTACATTTAATACATTCATTTACTTCTATCAGTTATTTTAATTCTTTACCATATTTAATATTGAAATTTAAATTTTTCAGATGATTGCGATCTTAAGGAGTCCGTCAGTGTTACGAATAAAAAGCCAAAGACACTTTTGTTAAACATAAGAGAACATTTAGCAAATTATCAAGAATCCAATGGTATTCCACGTACAGAATATCCTTTTAGGGATCTTGTTAAGGTCATGGGTCAAGCAACAGGCCGATCATTGATTGCTCTGCTTTATATTATCGTTAATATTGCTCCTATTGCGGAAGTAATGAAATATCACTTTAATGACAGACTGAAGTACCTTTCTAATTGAAAATAACATTGTGTATGAATTTTAATTTTGTATTACAGATATTTCTCTACATCCTACGATTTATATTGGACAAACTGATAAACATAAAGAATACTAACAATATTAGTCAAATGGTTATCAAATACTTGATACTGGTAATACAGTTGCTCAGTATCTACGTTTGCTTAACTTTCATATTTGGTTTAATCATTCTGCCAATTTTATACATGGTTCTTCATATAGTAGCAAAAGTTCTATCGTATAATTACTGATGATAAAGAAAGAAAAAAAAGAACAAAATCATATTATATATCGAAGTAATAATCTTCGTTTAAAGTTTGATGTTCTGTGATGAAATATATATATATATATATATATATACATATTTTAATTTTTTTTCTCAATATACAATAATTTTTATTTTGTTTAATAATACCCCAATTAATTTAACACGAAGAAGTAGGTCACTAGGATACTAAGAGAAAATTTGTTCGTATACACACTGACTGAATGACACATCGGGAAGCTTAATTTACAATCGCAGACTTTGTACGAATATCTGAACATTGTTCGACAGTCTCATTGATTGTCTCACCGTTTCGCAGTTAGGAAACTGCCTTGATAAAAATATAAATAAAAATAAATAAATAAATAAATAAAATGAGAGAGAAACGCACACACACTTGTTGTATGTGTGAACGTTGGGAATAACATAAATAAATAATAATTAATAATCGGAGAGAAACACCAGAGAAATATTTGATTCCAAATGAAAGACATGAAGCAAAAAATATTTTAATTCATAATTGTTCCTATGATCAAGAAAAGGAAGAAAATTAATGAGTGTGATGAGCCAATATTATTTCCAGAGCTCCAACCACATTCGATCTCTGTTTTCAAGGCTTTGGAGAGGGTCATGTTATTTTTGTTCATACAAAATGTTTCTCGAAGATCATCGTCTGAGCCATTATCCCAACAATTAAATTCATCGCCTTCCTCGCGTTCAAAGTTATTAAATTCGCCATAAGAATTGCATCTATCTTCTTGATACTGTCTGTGCTTTCTCTGCCACATTTCAATCCATCTGAAAATAATTATTTTCATTTTTATGAATCATCTATCATAAATTATGAATTATGAAGATATTTATCTCACCCAATATCGCAATCACAATTCATGTAAGTTCCAGCTAGTCTGAGTTTCATAAGAAATTGTTTCCTTGGTACACCAGGTTTATGACCAGTTGATGGATTATGAAGTGTTCTTGTATCGGTATGATGAAGATCAACCGTTATGTTTCTCACCCATTCAGCATTGATAAATATTTCTTTTGGTATGCTATTTACACTGGTATTAAATAACCCAAAATGCAAATGTGAATTTCTTATTCCCTATGCAATTAAAATTTTTAAAATTAATAAATCATTTCAAAATGAATTATTACAATAAACACAAGATCGTAGATATTTACTTTTAATATATCCGAATGAATCATTTTCAAAGCTTTCCCAGTAAGCGTAATATTATACAATTTAAAAGGAAATTTTCCTTTCATTTCTTTCTGTAAATCTGTCTCGTTTTCAACCTAAAATAATAATTATAAATAATGACAATTAATTATAATAATTCTCAGTTGTATTAATTGATCCTTCCAATACTTCAATACTTAAATACAATTTTTGATATACTTACATCAATCAATAAATCTCTTAAACCTTGATTGTATTCCAAAATATTCGGAAAATTGAATTGTTTTAAACCAGTGTAAGCAGTTATATACAATCTTCTAAGTTTCGTTGCTTTACAAAGAGCACCAGCCTATAATTAACGTAATTAATGTTATCTTCAACTATTACATTACAAAATAATTTAATATAAGAAAAAAAGAAGTGTACTTCAAACGTTGATAAGGATAGCCATCGTATATCCAATTCTTCAAGACTATCGGCTACACCTAAGAAACTCGTATTGGTGATAGCCGTGATTGGATTATTAGCCAAATTAAAAGTCTTCAATTCAGGGAGTGTGTGCGTGATCAAAGGGACTACCGTTAAGTCATTGTAACTTAAATCCAAATGATGCAACGATGTTAAATTCGATGCCATTTCAGCCGGTATAGATGCCAATTCGTTGTGTGCTAAATGCAATATTTGCAATCTCGATAAAGGTAATTCTGGTACCTATGAAAAAAAAAACAAAAAATATATACCAAGTTTCTCGATTTAATTTACATTAATATTATCCATCTCAAAAAATACTTGACAAGAGGGGCCGATATTTAGATAAAATATTTATATCCAACTTCTCGTACTCTTTCTGTCTGCTTATATAATATAAATAAAATACATACACTCAATAAAGAAATGTTACTTAAACCAAGATAAAAAAGTGTATCTTCCAATCCGTGAAAAGTTCGTCCACGAGTTTCTAATATCAATTGTTTGTTGTGACTCAAATCGAGATGAGACAAGTAAGGTAAATCAGAAAACACTCCATCGTCCAGTCTAACTAAACGATTATAGGAAAGATCTAACCACGTTAATCCCTAAAATAGAATTTAAAAAAAAGTACTAATTATTAATGAATGAAAATAAATAGAATAATTGTTATCGTAACATATAATTAACGAATCAAATTTGTTAAAAGCTAGAGAGCGAAAGATTCTTACTCTCAATCTGAAAATAGCATCGGTTGTGTGAATGCCTGACAAAGTATTCCAAGACATGTCTAAAATAGATAAACTCATTGCCGCTGAGATAGACATAGTTTTAACAGGAAGTCTCATAAATTGATTGTGCGAGAGATCAAGTCTCTCAATGATTGCATCCGTGAACATATTATCTGGTAGGGTTCTCAATCTATTGTGAGATAAATCAACGATGCGTAATTTTTTAAGAGGTCTCAAAGCTTCTGCCGGAATGTCTGCGATGTTATTCCAAGATAGGAAAAGAACCTGTAGGTTTTTCGTATTTCTAAAGCAATCAAAATCGACCTCGATTAAATCGTTGTGACTTAAATCGAGCCACTGTAGATGAGGCATGTTGCCAAATATTCCTTGCGTAACGTTGGTCAGTTGATTATGCGACATATACAAATGACTAAGCGAATATTCCACCGGTTTAAAATAGTACTTCATGATGTCTGATATGTTATTATAACTGAGGTCTAAGACTTTGATGTTGGCTTGTATGTTACCACCGACTGTAACAAAAAATACATTTATTTTATTATATTTTTATTTAAAAAAAAGAAAAAAAAAATGAAGAAAAATAAATTTCTTTTATTAAATTCATACTTGTCGTTGGTGGCGTAAAGGTGGTACTGTTGATCCACAATTTAGGAATTTCATTATGACTAACATTAACTTTGAAAGAAGATAACGTGCCAACTTGGTCGAATGAAGTTAGATCGAATTCATTCAGGTCATTGTAAGCCAAATCGAGAAATTCTAAGTCTGGTAGGTTCTTCAAAATGAAACACGTAATACTCCAATTAGTATAAGATTATCATATAATTACTATAATATTATATTATAATATTACCTGGAATGCTTCATCAGTAATATCAGTGATCTTGTTCCCACGCAAATTGATATACTTCAAACGATTCATATTCATAAATCCACGCCTTTCAATTCTCTTAATAGCATTATCTTCTAAATTAATAGTCATTAAAGATAACAAATCCACAAACGTATGGGTTTGTATGCTCTTTATCTGATTAAAAGCAAAATTCACTTCTTCTAGCATTGAATGTATGTCACCCTAAAAAGATATTAAGTTCAATAAATTTAATATGATTAAGCTTATCCCTTCTAGATTACAATAAAAGTGCTTCAATAGATTTAATAGAAACTTTTATATCAATTTTACTCGTGTCAACAATTGTTTAATCAATACCTGAAAAGTTCCTTTCGGAATAGCATCAATTTCGTTATCCTGAAGCTCGATACGTTTGATTCTCTTTAAAAAATGGAACGCTGTGTCTGGCATAGATTTGATTTTATTGTTACTGAAGTCAAGATGCTGTAGATTTGTTAAAGACTTAAATGGCTTGTTAGGTATCTCGGTAATAGAACTTGACAAACCGTGCGATATTCTTAACGTCAAAAGAGAATGACCGACCTTGATAATTTGTTAAATTTAAATATTAGAAACGTTGTTTTATTTAATTTAATATAAGAACAATTATTTGGATGCACGAATATATGTGTGATTGAAATTTGTCAATATTTTTATTACAAGTTTTGTCTAATATTTTTAATATAATTTATTGAATAAAGCGATGGTTTAATACAAATTTTGGAATATCAATATCTGTGTTGTTTTATGCATCCAAAAAATTAAAATTAAAATTGTATACCTCAGAGAAAGCATCATCCTCGATAGTAGAAATAGAATTCTCGGAAAAATCCAAATATTTGATTCCTCTAACATGCGTGAACGCATGATTCTTAATAGCGTTCAAGTTACTTTGTATGATATGCAATTCCTTAATATCCATACCAAATTCAAGAAAATTTTCTGGCACCAAAGTCGACTCGGGCATCTTTGAAATGGACAGAAATCTTAAGTTCCTCATTTGTCGTAAATCTTGTAAAGAAATCACGCTATTTTCCTTCCCACTTAAGTCCAAGTTATATAAAGAGTATTGAAAACCATTGAACACTTCGACTGTGGAAAAGAAAAATAAATTGGTTTAAATTCAATAGACTTATTAACATTCAAATCTTATGCATAATAAGATTATTTACGTTGATTCTTTTTCGTCATAATTTTGTTTAGATAATAATACCTGGTGAAAATGTATCTATTCGATTTTCACGGAAAATAAGTGTACGTAAAAAATCAAATTCTTGAAACAGATGACTCTGCAAACTGGTAATATTATTTCCAGACAAATCCAACAATTCCAAGGATGATTCCAATCCAGAAAAATCAGCCGAATTTACTTCAATCAAATCGCAATCGCTGAAGTACAATTCTTTTATTCTGGAATCACGAAATGCTCCATTCTACAACATAACACGTACATCAATTATTAATTATGTAAAATTTTCATTTCTGTATACTGAATTATCAATAAAATAATTTACCTCGATAATAGTCAAAGGATTACCATTGAGATAAGTTTTATTGACTTTATAAAAATGTTGGAAATCAGTCGGCATAAGCATTTGAATTTGATTGTAATCCAATCTGAGAATATCCAAGGACATTTGTACGCCCCTTAATTCAGGCTCATGAAGTGGGTGAAGCATTTTAGAAATTCTATTGTAACTTAAATCGAGAACCTTCATACGTTTTAACGATGACAATTGGGCATAGGGTATATAAACTAGTTGATTGTCATTTAAATAAAGATGAGTTAGTTTAGCCATGCCATCGCGAAAAACAGATGCGTCGATTTCTTTCAAGGTATTCTCTCGAAGATCAAGAATTTCTAACGATGATAAACCAGCAAACGCATCCGCTGGAAGTTTGTCGATGGAGTTACGACCAAGCCGAAGTATTTGCAACGAATCTTCGAGTCCACGCCAATTTTCTGGGGCGATATGCGATATTTTGTTACCTGAGAAAAATATTTCTTAATATTAATATAATTCATTTATGAGAGAGAGAAAAAAAAAGGGTAATTTATTAATTAAGAGAATAAATGGGATAATGAAAATTAATGGTTTCTTTATTTACTGGGTCAACAGTAAATTTCAAGATTTTTTGATATTTGTTATCAACATTTGAAATGAACATTTTTCTTATTATATTATTATTCTGAATTACCTGTTAAATCGAGAAGACGTAATTTTTGTAAATGTCTGAAAGATTTGCTGGGTACTTTAAACAGTCTATTATAGGGTAACTCTAGCTCCCATAACGATCTCTCAAGCCCTAGGAAAGCTTCGTCCGGGATATCGGCCAAGGGATTATGTTTGATTTGTAGTTTGTAAAGACCTGTGGTATAGAATTACATTTGAAATACAATCTACAATATCCATCACTAAAAGAAAATACTTATTGAATATTTACCAATTCTTTCTCATTGTCCATCTTATTTATTTATAATAATGTAATAACTAATAAATTATATCTACCTGTATTTATTAGAAATTGTGGTTGCAAGAACATCAATCCATTGTTTTCCAATTGCAGCATGAACACTTTAGAAGAATTAATAGGCTGAGGTATACGTGGCATTGGTACATTGTAACAAGAAACTATTCCAAGATCAGGTATTGCTTTTGAACAAGTGCAAAGAGGGTTGAAGAAACATGGTGGATATTGAACTGGTAACTCGTGCATTCGTGCCATTGAAGTCCAAAACATTAATAATAATGTAACTATAAGCATCGCGTAGCCCAGTTTCATGAAAGTAAACAAATTCTGAAAATATTAATATATCATTGTAATCATTTTCAATGGTAATATTTAATACTAATTAAAAAACAATGTGATCATTGTTTACCATGATTTATCTGGATAACTCCTGCTATATAAATTCTGTGTATCTATGTGTAAATTATTCAAACTGCACCTCAGTACCAGAAGGATCAAAATGAAATAATACTCGACGCGATATGCACTTTGACTAACAGTCAACTAGTTACTACTGCCCTACTGACTAGCATACTCGGAAGTATTCCTGAAACAGTAGGGCTTCAATGGTGCGTAAAGAGCTAACGGTGCTTCTTTTTACGCGATTAAATCCTACGATATACCATTAGTGTTAGCTAACGAAAATAGTTGCGTAAAAAGAGTAAGCCTTTGATTTCCTTAAGAGAGTTATTGATAAATATTATGGATATTAAATAAAACCGAGTCAAATTTACCCGTTAAACATAAAACATAAGTACATGAGTACGAACACCAGTTTTTTTCTTTTTTTTTTATTAAGCGTATCGAATTGTATAAGGGTGCGGTATTTTAATAATGCATTAATCAAATATTATTACGAAAATATTTGATCTATCTTAAACCATTCATCTTTTTTTTTTCTAACATTTTTTTTAAATATATCCAATAAATTAATCATTTTTTGACAATTTACTGTAATATTTTTTTTTATGTATACAAAATAGCACGCAAAATTGATTTATGTAAATAGTACAATTTTGTTGTTGTGATCCTTCTTTTTTTATAAAAACCATTAATAAGAAAGATATTTAATTTTCATTTAAATACCGCACCCACACAGTATTATACACGCGTATCTCCGAATATTTAAATATTCATATGTTAATAAAAAAAAAATACAAAATAAAAGATAAGATATTTGTAAGGATTTACAAATACAGGATTGCCGTTTGTATATACAAGTCGTAGGATTAAATCGTGGAATAAAACTATTAGCGATGGACTCATGGAAATTACAATAAATAAAAAAAACAAACAACGATAATATATTAACACAAGTTATATAAAATCTGTAATATGTTCCATCTCACAAAAATTCTGCATTACCATCAAAATATAGCTGTCAAAAACAACTTTCGTCAGACTTATAACATCCACATATACAAATGTTCACTTATACGTGTTTTATATATATATATATAAATATAAATATACATATATATACATATACATTATACATAAATATACATACATATACATATACAATGTCTACAATGATATGCCCCAATTGAACCCTTTCGTTACTAGCGACCAACATATGGGTGATCATGCAAAAATTTCATATATATGACCTACTGATCCATATAGGGATTGTATAATTTACGAAAATATTATACGAGTAAATTTATATAGAACAATACTCGATCCAAAACGTCCAGTAACGAAAGGGTTGAGAAAAGTTTCATAAAAATTGAACAAACTTTTAAAGGACGTTTCATTGTACAAAATTCTGTATATAAATATATATATTTGTACATGTATGTACACATATGCTCGTATATGTGTGTATATATATATATATATATAAATATATTATATTCCCCACTTTTGTATATTACATATATAATTATAGAATTTCTACCAATTTATAACAATAAATATTGTACGTATGTATTGAAAACAGTAATAAAAAATATGTATATGTGTTTTGTGTATGTGTGTGTGTGTGCCTGTGGGAAAGAGTTAATACGTTAGTTTATTATTTAATATAACTATTGTTGTTACACGACGATAATCTTTTTCGTCGTTCTCACATAGTTTTGTGTTTCAAATTTCCATTGCGAACGTTAGAAGTATCGGAAGATATTTTGTTGGAAGTTTCAGTTGCGCTCTCTGGAAGACGTGAACTTAATAAATATGGTACAATGACTATAGCAACCAATCCGAAGAGATGTGGTAACAGGTACATGTGTCTGTAAGAAAGACAAAACAAAATAATAAAATAAAATAAGAAGAACATTATCAATTAATTATTAATATCAAATAATAATAATAATAATAATAATAATAATAATAATAATAATAATAATAATAATATTAATGATAATTATGACAAAAACATACAGGTACAGTCTAATGCTTGGTACGAACTCCAAAAGAATAAAGGCGAACGATATGTAGGCCATAATAATTCTTGTTGCGATGAACGTCATCACATCGTAAAAGAATTTCAAGTTCTTCGAGCCCAAAAAGAATGGCCTAACATAGCGACGAACCTATACCAACAAGAAACAATAAATTCTGTTAACAAATTAAGCACAAATATCTCATATAAATATTACTTATGGGACGACCTAATATTTAAATTAAGAGAAATGCAAAAATAAATGTTTAAATGTAATTATTACTTACATTACGAGCTGCTAATGTAAAGAATACTCCGTTGGCAAAGGTAAAATAATAACCAGGATAAAAACCGTGCCATAAAGCTGATAAGGCATACGTAAATATTATCTTTTGTTGTTTAACTCTATCGTACACCATAGATCTCAACCATCTATTGGTTCCCATGTTCCAATTAGTTATACTGTCTCTTAAATTAAGAGATGTCTATAAAAAAAAAAAAAAAAATAATATTAAAAACGAAATAAGAAACAACACGGAAATGTTTAATACAAGTTAAGGGGTTATACGCAGTTGCGAGGCTCGAAAAAGACGTATTTTCATGAATTTTTTCTAGAAACAGTTTTTATTTCTCAAACAAAAGTGATGGTAATTCAAATAGAGCCAACTTTTGAGAATACAATAACGCGTCGATTATGTAAAAATATTAATCTGCACCGCTCCTGTAGATGATTTCCTGAACGTCCTCTAAAAAAAGACGTTTGGCGGTGATCTTCATTTTGGCGGTTTGGATTATTGAAATTAAAAAATATGGTGGATTCTTTTAAAGGATAGATTAATGCAGGTATTAAAACCAAGGAATAATAAAAATTTTGATTTTTGACAAAATGGCGTCTATTTGAAAAAAAGTTGTTGTTTTTGACTAAAATTTTCGCTCTAAATTGTTACAAAAAAATAGTAATAAATTTTTTAAAAATTATTCTTTATACTTAATACCTGAGGAATATATCTAAGAAGATTGTGTAAAAATTCGAAACCGATCGGTTAAGCCGTTTTTGAAAAATCGAGATCACCGACTTTGAAAATACCGTTTTGAGAAAAACGCGTTTAAAGTTTCAAAGAGACGTTTACACATAGTTAAAAATTGTTGTTTGCAGCTTATATGAAGTGAAGAATATTTGTCGGATCGATTTGAAATTTTCAGAGAATATACTTAAATATATGTACATTCCGAAAATGAAAAAAAAAAAGAAATCGATTTTTTTAAAATTCTAACTGCATATAACCCCTTAAATACAAATTATAATATTAATTATTGATTATAAAATATATTGCACGTTATAAGCGCATGAATTTTTCACACTAATTATATTACCTCAAATTGGATAATGTTAACATTGGCAAATTTATCCCACCGTGGTTCACCATCTTCTTTGTATCCATCAAAACCAAGTCCTGAATTATTACAAATAGCATCGGCAAAGATCCAAGCATAATAATATTTAAAACGAACCAATGAAGTCACTACGATTATGTACCATAATTTATAAAATAGTGTCTCTTGTAAAAAGTCATCATCTAAAACAAGAAACACCAAAGATATAAAAATAATCAATTATTTTTATATAATATATAAATAATTGTGCATGAATGTGTGTAACAAAATTCAATACATTATAAACATTTTTTTAAAAAATAAACAACCTTTTAATTTCTGAATTGAGAACGAAGGAATTAAGGAAACGAAGAGAGCGGCACACATTAAACTAGCTATCACCTTCTTAACAACAATTTTCATCGGTGATGGTTCTAATACAATCTCGTTAACGTTTTCCAATGTTTTCTCATTGTTCTGACCCTGAGAAATATAAATAACTATACTTTAATAATTATATTTATTCATTCAAAGAATTTTCTCTTATTTTATTTTTAATTCTTTTTTTAGATAAGATAAACTATGAATAATAATATTTCAAAAATAGATTAATCTCACCGTCAATGATTTAGTAGTATCTTTCATATGATCTCCGTTTATAAAATCGATATAGTCACGATAAAATATTACTGGGCCCGCCATTAAAGCTTGAAAGTGAAATACATAACTGAAGTATTCCATCATCGTTGGCATTTTACTAGAATAGTATAAAGAATAAATTTGTATATAAATTTAAATATATATATATATATATTAAATATAATCAATCAAAATTAATTAATTAATTTCCCTTTCCATATTAAAAATTTTACTTTATATATTTTCTACTTTAATTTAAAAAAAAAAAAAGAAAAAACAAAATATAAACCTTTACCTCGAAAGTATAAACGAACAATAGTAAAGTATAATAACTAAATTCCTTACTAATGATAAATGAATTATAAAATATCTACAAATAATTAAACAAGCGTGCATGCCAACGCAATTATAGAAGATCAAAATTCGTCAAACGCTTTTGATCTTCTCTTCTCGTCTTTAATAAAAATATATTTCTATTATACAGTCTGTTATTTAGGTATACCGTTTTTAATATTCCACCCTAGCATATGTATATAGCACAAGATAAATTTAAAAAATAAATAGATAAATAAATAAATAAAAAGATACATAAGCGTAAACTACAGCTTATATAAATTCAAACTTTTTTTGCTTTTCTATATAAATATAATAATTAGATTGAAATATTTTACGCATTCCTCTCGACAATAATTAAATAACAATCTAACAAAAATGAGGGCAAGAGAGCTAGCTTTAGCGTCATTCATATTTAACGAGAAAGATTGTGTGTGTGTGTGTGTGTGTGTATCACCTGAAAACCTACGAATTAAAATAAAAATAAAAAAATAAAAATGAACTAAAAGCCAAGCTTTGAATATACATCATGCTCCTCTACATATATAATAATAATATATATATATATTTTCTTTCTCTCTCTTTTTCTTTCTTTCTATATATATATATATCACATAAATATGCGTGAGAGACTAATATTTAAGTCTAACCAACGCGATGTAGCTCGTTTCCTCGTTTTAGTTCCCACATCCTAAGATCTTTCCCGGACTCGGTTTTAATTATAAAACGCGTGCACTCACTAGACGGCTTGGCGTCGTTGTAAGGGTGTTAATTCCTCCTTATTCCTAGCCAATCCATCGTGCAAGCTATACGCTAGACTCGTTACTTTTTGCGTGATCACCATGAGAGGACCTACAATGAAAAAAATACAATAATTAATATAATCAATTAATTCTTTCTCTAATTTCACGTAATACTATCATTCGACAAATTTATTATTAAATATCGCCAAGAAATTTTCTATCTATATTCTAATATTAAAGTGATAAATGTTAATTTTATAAAAATTATTATTATTATTATTATTATTTTTTTAATTAAACGTACCAGTAATGTCTAGAGTATACGACCCGTAATCGTATAGTTGTCTGTGTATGTGTATAGTAGACAAATATGCTAATGCAACGACAAGAACAGCCCTAAAAAATATTTATTATTATAATTATATACGATGAAATATGATTACAAAATTATATGTAACGTTGAATATTTATAGTTAGTTGAAAAATATTATATTGTAATATATCGATCGATTTTCTATATATAATTATTTACGTGATATTTAAAAAAAAGAAAAAAAAATTTACACCTGTTAATAGGCAACCCTTGATACTCGTCTGTCGATATGGAAACTGTTTTTACCCTTGCTGATATGCAACATGCTTTACATTCACGTACGACGATGTTGCATACTATTAAGGATACAAAAAATTTTTTTTTTACTGATAGATGACGCTCGCAAACAATGTTATCGACGATGCATTAAGTATTGCATATCATCAGGCGCCCGATTAATTTATACCTAAACACATAAATGAATTATTTATATTTATTGTATTATTTTAAATTCATAGAAAATCTTGCGACTGTTCTTTTTTTTTCTTTTTTTTTTTTTTGTTAAAGATCTTTTATAAATAATTAATTTATACAAGGTAATTTTTACCTTTGCATACAAGCAGCATTTTGTGTTCTCATTGCGGTATAACAGAATACTGGAAGACCCACCAAATGTATCGCTTGTCTGTAATAAAAATTTAAAATATATATATGTATTATATTTTAATATTAAATTATTTATAATATATAAAATGTAATTTACCTGCCAAAGCAGAAGTATCCAAGTGCGAGACCAATTGTAAGACCAAACCAATGTCTGGTAGCTGGTTTTACTACTTTATGACTTAGGGATGACCTGAATAATCCAGCCAACAGCAATGCAATGAATTGTGTTATAACAAAGTTAGCCTAAAAATAAATAAACAAATATATAAATATATTTAATTTTATATAAATAAATACAAAGAATTCTTTAATAAGTCAACACCCGGTATATAGACGTGCATCCTTTTTTTTTCTTCTTAAATAAAATATCAAAAAGAAAGAAAAATGAAAGAATAATAAATTGATAAAGATGGGACTTTACTGAATATGAATTTACAACATTTCTTATCGGCATTGTGAATAAAATGATAAATGCAATACTAATACAAATATGAATATAATTACGTACAAATACATAAACGACATTTAACATAAGAGATAAAGAAAAATAAAATGAAGATAAATACGCTTTCTTCTGTGCTTCCCCTTAATAAATTTATTACTATTAGTGTTTTCTTTGTCAACTCAAATGTAGATGACGTAAATGGTCATTATAGCATTCCACTTTTAACTATTGTTCTTGTTAATTAATAATACTAGCGAGAAACATGAAGCATAATAAGCAAGACAATAGCTTATCCGATACAATGCAAACAATAATGTGCTATATTTAAATTGCTACTTTCTGGCTTGTTTAAAAAATGACTATTTGTTTTATTCATACTTGTTGCAACATTGTTTATATCTGTTATTTTAAGATAACAATATATACGTTTAATTTATTTAACAATAGGAAAATAAATTTATATCAGCAATTTTTTACCAATCTTAACAAAATAATAATTAATATTTATAATACTTTATATAAGTGCGCGATCATATTATAATAATAAACATTATATATTATTAATAAATAAAAATAAATTAAATAAAATATCGATACGAAAAATTAAAAAAAAAAAAAATTAAAATTTAATGAAACATCTATTATAATATAATAATAATAATAATAATAATAATAATAATAATTTATTGAATAGATTATATGACAGGATATTTATCAATTATACAACAAAAAATTAAATAAAATGATCTTTGACAAATATGCATGATCTAATGAACTTTGATATAAGTAATTAAATCATTTTAACTGGATAAACTAAGCTAGTTAAAATGGCTATATATAGTTTCTTTTTTGAATTACAGAATCGGAATATACCAAAGTCCCCCGAGTTTATGGAACTTCCCGGGGATCCCTGAACGATGATGGCAAACAAAACGAGTGAAACACGTATGTATAACCCGTGCATATGGTAAGATTAGTATATAAGAGAAAGACTTCTGCAAAGAAAGCACAGTTCAGTTCACGAAGTCACAAAAGATTTCATTCTGAGTTCTACTACTCTATAATTAGTTATAATCTAATAGAATATAACTGAATTTTCTATAACAATGAAGTTTCTACTGGTAGTTTTAATAGCATCAGTTGCTATTTCTTACTCTAGTGCAAATTTGGATAATCTGCAAGATGATGCTGCTGCTGATTTAGAAATATTGGTAAGTTATTTTTGTAATTTTCAAAACATACATTTCAATAGACTTTGTTTTAAAATATGAAGAGTACATTTTGAAATTTTATTTCATTGTCATCAAATATACTGTTAGTTTGTTATCATTAAGTTTTGAATAATTTCTAAAGTAGAAGTTATATTTGATATACAGTTTATATACTAGTACAGTTATACTCGTATATTTACCAGTAAAGAATATTAAACTTAATGCTATATTAATATTAGGTTACAAGTTAACGAATGAATATTGCTATTATTCGATTATGAATTTATTTTATTAGGATCTAAATGTAATGTCCTACTTTTTCAGAATCAACGTTTACCCCGTCAAGTTGATGAACCTCAAGGATCAGTTGTACTTCGTGGAGAAAAACCACTGAGCGGACCTGATCAACGTGCAACCATCAATTTAGAGTTACAAAGA
>QUOG01000087.1:72320-86562 GCA_010416905.1 Polistes dorsalis
GCTGGTGTGGTATACGAACGTCAATTTGGAAATGGTTTTGTCAATGGACGCGGTCAAGTACAACCAGGTGCAAGAGGAAGATTGGAACCATCATTTGGATTGAACGCTGGATTCAGATTCAAACGAGATGCCGGAGAAGAAGGAGAAGAAGATATTGAAGAATTGGAAGAAATAGAAGAATAAAATCTCGCATAATATACATATGGAATATGTTTAAACATTATTCTATGTGTTTGCATGTAAAAATGTATAACTATACATGCTAGGTATTACCTCGAAAACGATATCCCACGTGAATTAGATATATAAAATACTTTAAGTAGTAACTTAACGTTTAATTATGCTAATGCTAATATTCTTATTTAATTTATGAAGTATTTTATATTATAAATTTATATGTTTTTATTAAAATAAATTTTTTTTATACAAAATTATACGTGTTAAGTGTTAAAATGAAATGTGTACATTCCTTATAATGTTAGTAATCATAGGAAACAGTATAGTTTAGAAAATGTTCATGAAGAAAAGTTGACATACTTATTGACATAGACTGTACATTCAACGGTACTACTTTGAAATAGAGACAAATGCATACTTTAGACGAACTGGAGGCCATTGATCTCTCTTGACGATTCTACTCGTTCGTTCGTTTCTTTTTTAATTTCTAAATAACACCTTATACGAATAAACATTTAATCAAATCTCGATATATCTTCGTATTAAAGAAAAATTCGTTCAATTATTTTTGGGTTTTAAATGAAGATATATAAGTATTCCAATTGAATTAGTTTGAATAAATCATCCGAAAGTTATTAAAACGTTCTCACAGAAATCATTGAATCGATAAAAAAAAAAATAAATAAATAATATAAACGAAATTTTGCAAGTTTTTAACTCATTATCTACAATAATTAGATAACATAATTTCTTATTAAAATTTGCGATATGAAGTTCTTATTTTTTTTTTTTCAGTTTCATAAGTTAATAATACATTATCTAATTATAATAATTTTTTTTGTTACCTGTTATTTTCCTAATTCGTTATCATTTAACCAAAAAAACCAGAAGTTCATATTAATAATAATTATACCTATCACATAAATAAATTCCTAAGTTATTACATGTATCTATTTAAAATGCTTACGTTGCTTGTTTATTATTAGAATCGGTAACACTCTGACGCACCTTTCGATAGCATGATTATTGATCGATAAAAAAAAAAAGATTACATTGCAGATATTATTCTATAATCTGAGAAATAGATTACGTATCATAAAAAATAATAAGAATCATAAAAAAAAATGTTGATCATCGAATGTTTTTAAAAGTAAAAAAAAAAAAAAAAAAAAACAATAAAAAATGACGCATAATCAAGTTCTTCTAAATAAATCATACATAATTGTTATGCAATCTGGAAAAAATTGGAAAAAAAAAAAGGATAATCAATTATCATAATAAAGGATAATTATTCAAGAAAAATAAATCATTAATACATAAGTTAATTACTATGAACGAAATAATAATTAAATAAATAGAATAATATACAGAGGTTTATTAATAAAAAAAAAATAACGATTCATATCTATGAACATATGATTCATTGAATAAAATCAGCTGATCGATGACCCCCTACTTAGTTTCGTACTACTTTCATTGAGACGTAATACATGAATGTAATGTATATATGTGACGAGATGAGAAATATTCAGTTAAAAATAGAATTCCTGTGGTTAGTAGTCCACGTATTTTGAATACCACGTTTGATCATTTCTGGAGATTAGAGTCATTTAAAAAAAAAAAAAAAAGAAAGAAAGATAATTAAAACAAAATGATAAGAAAGACCTGTTGCACGTTACGTTATATACTAACCGTACGTATATATATATATTACGTAATATATGTACAGAATAGAACAAAAGTTATTTCTTGATTATTTTGAATTATTTAAAATTAATTAAAATTTTTTAGATCAACTTTTTTTCGACTTGTACAATACAACTGTGTATGTGTGATGTATATCTATATATATATATATATATGTACAGAATGGAGTAAAAGTTATTCCTTGATTATTTCAAAAATTAATTATAGTACCATTTATCGTGTAAACTTTTTGGATCACGTTAGATATCAATAAAATTATTTTTTAAATTAGAGGTTACATACAATATAATATTTAATTATCGAAAGAATTAATCGTTTCCAAGTAACATTATTATTTTTATTATTCTTCGAATTTTGATAACGATTACACACTTGTTATCAATTAAACCACGGTATACTCGTATATGATGTCATATACTTACATATATATACATATATTTATATTTATATTTTAAGACAAAAAAATTTACTATCGCGATATATTTTTTCTACAAATATTTAATATAAAATTAATTAGAAAATAAAAAAAATATATATGTATAAATATATTATAAATATAATATATATCAAACAAATTAAAAATAATAGTATACATTTAGTGTTGAAGTATAATGGTCAATTGTTAATTAGAAAATAATTTGAGAGATAAAAACACCTTGCATTCTAGAGTGCAGAAGATTTTGAAATTGCATTAATAACACATATATATATATACACGTATATATTCATCATAAAATTATGAAAAAATAAACGGTTACTGTTTATTCTTATAAAGAACGATTTAAAGTATATACTCTCCCACGTGTAATGTTTACAAAAACAAATATGAATAAAAAGTGTAAAGTGAAGTTATCGTCGTAAAAACAAAAGTATATAATGTTATATTGATAATCGAAATCAAATTTTATATGACCGCGTTAAAATTCCTTCGAAAATAAATTAAACTGAAAAAAATTAACCAAAATTATGCGCGTTTATCGATTCATTTGTTCTTATCAATAATAATAACGAAGAAAATAATTTATATCGAAAAAGATAAAATTAGATAATCTTAACCTCTAATTTAAAAAATAATTCTAAAAATCGATGAAACAAATTTGACATATGATAATTCATTTTGAAATTGATATAAACGACATATATATTTATTATTCCTATTTAAAAGAAAAAAGGGGCGAAAAAAAAGAGTAAGAAGAAACGATCGATGCAGCTTCACAAGGTCCATGTACAGTCAACAGGCGATAGAAAAGATTAATAGACGCTCGTGCGTCGTCAAAATAACGCGGAGGAGAAAAAAAAGGAAAAGAAAGGAAAACGAAAAAATAGATTAATCGAAAGAGAAAAGGGAATGAGGAAAAAATATATAATCTTTATTATGTTTCTAACCTGATCGATCGGCAAGCCGACGAAATCTGCGAACCATGAGAAAGTTCGGAAACCATCGTAGTAGTTCAAAGAATCGGCCATGATTATGGGGATGATAAATTTAATTTAATAACAAAAAAAAATAAAAAAAAAATAGAGAAAATAGTTCTGGAACCACAAAACACTCGGTGGCACGCTCTCACTATTCACTACACTTACTATTCACTTGTCACTTATATGTTACTCCGTATCCCTCTCGCGCGTTACTGAGGCACGTTCCCCGCGATCCGCGGTTTCGGTTAAACTCGGTTAAGATCGAGCGAATTCGGGCCCAAACATCGGCGTTACTCAAACGCCTTCTCATTGGCTAATTTTTATCGCGCGTTATAACGTGACGTTTGAAATATTTAATATGCTTTAAGTGCCTTCATTTACAACTTATTTATTTCTGAAATATATTACGTTTCATCTTCTTACATATAATTACTTTAGTTTAAGAGAAATTCTTTCCTATTACTTCGTAGTATTCAATTATTAAAAGTAAATATATATACGATAAATTTAATTAATTAAAATATAATTTATAAAATGAGTAATATATAATTGAAAAATGTACTCTTGACGTATCCATTTAAAAATAATGCTTTATATAATATAATAGCTTTTTATTATAGTTATTTTTTCATTCGGATGATGCAATAATACTTTATATACGTATCTCTGATGAATTCATTGTGAATCAGCAAATAGATGAACATAAACTTAATCGTGAGTCAAGAGACTCGTAAATAAAACGTAATATAAGTTCAGGGCCAATTTAAGTCAGTGTCAACGATGTTATTTAATCAATTTTTCTATCGAATGTTATAAAATAATATTTATATGAAATATTAATTTTATAAAAAGCATCCAAGTCTTTTCTATATTATCTATAAACATTATTATTATTATTATTATTATTACTAATATTCATTAATTGATTATATTGAAAAGTATTAGTATCGATGATATTAATTCATTGTTATTTATAGACTCAAGTATTACATTGTAACGTAAAAGGTTTTACTTTTTACATTCTAACTCAAAGACTCTTAATTCCAAAGTTCCATTTTTGCTATTTTTCATTAGTAATTCGTTTCTCTTTTTTAATGTACCTATATTTGCATATTGGTATATACTTATTTTCATTGTGTTTGTTATATATTTATTTAACATATCTCGAAATACATTTATAATTATTTGAAAAATAACTATATATATATATAGTATATTTATATATATATATAGTTAATAGAATTTTATATTGCACAGGTACTATCTTTTCTTTTATTTTTTTTTATATTATTAATAGATTATATATCAGAATATTTACATACTATTTTTCATTTGTACAACTATCAAAAAGAATGATATTCATATATGCATATGTATTCACCGCATACGTGTAGCGATATGTTAAAAGTAAGAATTTAAATTACTATGTAACAATAAATTTTGGTCAGACTAAATATTTCTTATTCTTTCATTTTCAAATGTAAGAGTTGTTAGACGCAATCATTAATTAATATCTATATATATTCTTTTATTTAGAATATTGTCAAAGTTTAATTTTTATAATAAATTTGTGTAATGAGATGCGTTATACAATATTTTGCGAGAGAAAACAAAAATAGTGTACAATATTAGCTACATGTGAGATTGATTGTTCAATTGGAAAAAGTTATGTACTATTCGTAAATAAATTATCGGAAAAAAGAAAAGACCTAACGACGAAGATGTGTTTATTTATTCTATCTAATCGTAAAACTAAATGTATATATAGTTTGTCTAATATATTCCTTTTTTTAAAGATCTAATAAATAAGAAACAAAAAATCAAAATCAAAATTTACAGATAGCTGATACATTATGCAATTATTTTCAGCAATCAGTCTGTAACATCGAGGTAGATAAGTGAGATAATACTTCATCTTACTTTATTTTTATTTTATGTAATTTCAATTTGAAACCAAGTAACTCAGATAGGACTCCGGAAAGGGCCGATAATAATACCACTTTTGTAATCGTATAAACATATGGATTAGCGGATAGGCCAGATATTTTAAAGGGACTTTCCAATTCCTGCAAACAGTAATTTGAAAATTAATAAACATTAATTTAATTTAATCTATTAAAAAAAAAAGTAAAGTATATGACACCTTAATCAAATCGGCTGCCAATTTTAATACGCTATTAGCTACCATTAATTCTTCCTTTTTATGGGGTTTTTGCTCTATCTGAAGATGTAAATTTATCTGAAAAATAGATTTTTTCTAAGACTTTAACTGTTTAATTACCTTTATAAAAATAATTTTACATACCTGTTCAGTCAACAGAATCGAAAGATTTCTATATTTTTTATTTATTTTCGTTCCCAATGTCATGAAGCGTAAAATAAATATTCCCAACGAAAAACTCCAAAACAATGCCTCGACGTTGTACTGCGAATGTAAACTTTCAAGATCCTAGAAAAATTAAACATATTTTATAATAGTATAAAAGGTAATAATATCAATTAAAATAAGAATATTAAATAGTTTACCTTAATTAGTTCCAAACTGATAAAAGATAATAATAACAATGTAACAATAAAAGCTGAAGATACTATAACATCTACAGAACGTTGTGGTCCTCTCCTCTGTAAAATTTTCACAAAGATATGAATAAATATATTAAAAAAAAAAGACAAAATAAATAAAATATTTATTAAAGATACCTTCAAATAAGATCTGATGCTTAACCATGTTTTAATATTTCTCACTTTGTTTAACCGAAAATGTGGTAAATCAGACTTTCTAGCGCGTCTGGATGAAGTTAAATGTGAAAACAATTTAGCATACAATAATCTTTGTTTATAGGTCCGTTCAGCGACTGCCAATAAAAAGAACAGAAAACAAGATAATGCAAGTCTTTCGAAGGCTGATATTAGAATAATGGTACGTTTCCTGTAATGAAATTAATTATATCATTTTCACTTCATTGCATAATATATTTGCTGAGAAAGATAAAACAACTTACAATATTGTATCTCCAAAAGCAATGTCAATTATTTTACATACAATATCAGTGTAAGTTTCTAAATTAGCTTGTCTGAGATCGTCTGGTATAATGGGAACAGTAACATTACAATTGGTATCTGTTCCAAGAGTGTCGGTTATTCGTCTAAACGATGGTACTAAAGATAATACAATACTTAATACCAATCCACCGTAAAAATAACTCATACTTTCCGGCATTGATTCTACTCTTTCTATAATAGCAGAACTTATATCAAGTACTGACAATTCTGCTTTCTTCACATCACGTCTTGTCCAAATTGTACAGGAAACTGTATGTAATGTTAATATTATAATAAAAGTAACATATATTTAGATTATTATTATTTATTATAAATATATCTATTAAAAGAAAGGAACTAACTACGATCGGATGAAGCGCAACTGGAACTTAATAAAATAGAAGGAGGTATTCCAAATTCCCAAGAGAAAGGATGTTCTATAAATTCGTTATGATTTGAATTTATTTCTCCATGCAAATCTATTTCTTCCAGTTCTGAACTATAAAAGAAAAAGAATTATGTTGTATTATAACATATAATAAAAATAAAGGATGTTTAATTGTTAGACATGAAAAAACCGAGTATTTCTTCTGTTCTTACAATTATACGATTTTAAAGTACGGACGTATCCTATACATTAGTTTCGTATTTGTTTAATTCACTGATTATAAATAAACTTTTAAAGTGAAACTCATTAAATATCTAATTAAAATATACAAATGTATTTCTTTTTAAATTTTCTTCATCCTAAATACACTATATAAATGGTTTTCAAGCAAAAATTTAATAAGCGTAACAGTGTAAAATTTTAATGAACATCCACTGCACATATGAATCAATTGATTATTTTTCACATGATTATACGAGTTTCACTTTTGTCACGTGTAGAGACCACACGCACATTCTTTTTTTTAAATATTTGTACCTATAACTGCATTCATCGCTGTTCGTTGTCACACCCATCCACTCTGTTGCAGATGTTGTTGCTTCAGTTAAATGATTCGTCGCAGCATCCTCGCACTCACCTTCCTCCTCACTTTCACACTGTCGTCTTCCTTCTCTTATTTCTGATACAGTCGGTGATTCATCTCTTTCCTTAAAAATTTAATAAAACATTATGTCATAGAAAAATAAAAAATATAAGAATTATTGATGATGCATATGATGAAAATTTAGTTTACCATGTGAATGCATCCATCTCCTTCACTGTCGGAAAAGTTTCCTCCTTTGTTCAATGGGACAGGTGCTGCGTGGAAAGTGGAAAACTATGATTTATCTAATACTCTGCTTTTCCCTTCCAACAAATATTAAAGCATGTGTTAACGGTATAGAAATATTATTAGTTTCCACTATAGTTATATTTTTGTTTCTTGCTTGCAATGCAACCGCAGTATCTATAGATGAACGAAGAGTGCGATAAATTTGTCTACTTGTGTCACAACATACGCATTTAAAATACGAAATAAACTAAAATAAAAAATAAATACATATCAGAGATAAGTATCTACCTAATGTATAACAAACATTTGAACACCAAACCTGAGTATTTGGATTGAAGTAAAACTTTAGAACTACTAGATGCTTCCAATTGAAAGATATTCTCTTCTTTATTATCGCATACTTTCATTTGTTCTCTCTTCTCTCTTTCTTCCACAAATTTATTAACCGTCCTATCATTATCACTCGATACATTCCCATTTAAACTTTCAAAACCATCATCGTCTAGATGCACAATATCTGGATCTTCAAGATTTTCTTCTGGTGGATTATCTGAAATTATTATTTCAAAAATAAATAAATGTATTTTATATTAAAACTATTTTACTTTGATTATTTTTCATTTTATATACCTGGCTGATTACAATTTATAGAATCTTCATTAATAGGTGGACTATTAGTCGATATATTCAACGTTTCTTTATTACTAGATGAAAGAGAAGGAAGGAATTCCTTTAATTATAAAAATATATTATTAGCTTTAACCTAATGATATTACATTATTTCAAGATAAAGAAAACATTAAGAAATTTACCTGCGAATGACTCAGTGTCAAAGAATTTTCTATCATAACTTTCTTTGCGAATCGTACCGAATTAAGTGCCTCTCTACTTATGGTGCTCGCTTTTTCCGAGGCAGTATCTTGTGATGATTTAGAATCATCGATGGTTTCTATAAAAAAATAAATTTTAAACATCTATATATCGATTAAATATACTAATGAACATATTATGTATATGAATGAACTTACTTAAATTAGATCTACTTCTAGATTTATTAATTCTGCATCTACCATGTCTGGGTCGTCTAAGAACTTTTTGCCTGCTATAACCATTGATTTCCATAGGCCCGGAGTTTGTTGATACGATGTGAGAATGAACTAAGCATAATATTAACATCATAACGCTTGGTATAAATACCTCTGATGTTGAAACCATCTGTAGAATGAAATAATTGCATTAAATATAAATCATAACGATATAAATAGAAAAAAAGAGATGATTTAAGAGAAAAGAAAAAGTATCCGTACATCAGCCTCATTTTCTCTGTCTTCATAAGAGAAATACAATAAGACGTTGATAAGTTGTAAGCTATACAATAACAAAAATAAAACAAACACTCTAATACTTGTTTGTTGGGTCCACCACGCTTTGTACAGAGGTAGAAATAAAAAACGTTGTAAAGCTAAACATGCAACAGTAGACAAACCGTGTTTAGGCTTTGCTTTTGGAAACGATGAACCTATGGATAGAAAAATAATAACAGAATTGTATCGAAGTGTTAATTTACATATAACTTACCTCGTACCAAGTCAACATCGATAAATTCAGTTTTCAATTTAGCAGTTTTCATAGGAATATTATTAAAACCGCCAAGAATCCTTTGTTCCACTATTTTTTCCCACTGTTGCTTGTCGTACATACCAATTTTTTTTTGATACCTAAAATAATATAATAAATCTGTTATATAGATAACGTATTGAAGAAATCAATAAAAATGTATCTTCATTTTCTGTCTATAGTTAGATTAATATTAAAAGAATAATGAAAAATATATATAATTAAAGCAATCTTACCAGTGAATGAGATCATTGAAATTCATTGTGTTCAATTTTGTATTTCACATGAATTGATTAGAATGATTTAAGTAAGACAATTATCAGCTGTTATATCTAACCAAAATATTCATCTGACGCATCTGATTGAGTGATGTAAGATTTCAAATATTTCTTCTTTTTTCGTTGAAATAGAACTAATTCTTAATATCATAATATGCACTTGATTAAAAGAACGATGTTTTTTAATATTTAATTCAATTTCCTGTTTTTCTTTTTTGTATTTATATATAATAAACAATCGTATTGATAAAAACAAAGACGATCACGTTTAGTGAGAAATTTAGTTACTATGTAGTTCTCTCTTGTGCCAAACGGAGAGAAATTATGCGCATGCGTATACTCCAATTTTACTGATTGGTTCGTTTAACCAGCGATAAATGTAATAACTGCATTTATTAACAATTATTTTTATCGCAATATATATTAAATATATAAAGTTATTTATATTAACAATCGAACTAGTATTGTTTTTAAATTTTAATTTATGCACATTTAATGTAAACTAATAAAAAACAAGTTTAAATATCCTCACGAATATGTCGACTGGGTCATCTGGTGGCTATATTGCATACTACATTTACGATACACAAATGCATACATAAACAAAAAAATAAATAAAAATATATATATATATATATACACACATATGTAATATATTATTAAAAGTATATTATTATTATAATTAAAGATGAAATTATTTTATATATTTATATACGGATAAATAAAGAAATGTTATAAAAAAATATTAAGTACATTCGATGGCTTGAGTTTTATTTTTGTAAAATTTATTACAATGTTCTTTAAATCGATTATAATAAATAAAACACGATAATTTTGATATTAAATTATAATATTGGTGGTAATCATAATTTTAAATATACAATTACAAGATCATAAAGAAAAAAATATTGTGTTGCAAACCGTGTAATATTGTACTTTGCGATTGATAAATCAATGAATATTAAATTTGTTTTGTATGAAAAAATGAATCATTTTGTAAATAACATTTAATAAATATTTTAAAATTTGTTCTACTGAATAAGAAAAAATAAAGGATTAGTGAGGAAAAATGGTTCTTGGTCTCAAATTCATAGACACGTAGAAGTGATCTTCGTTCATGTCAGCTGGTCGATAAATTTATATTTTGAGGCAATTCATTCTCGATAACAATTAGAATACGAAAAATAAACATTATTAATATATATTATATATTATTAATATATATTTTTTCAGACCAAGATATCTCTTATTTTCATCATTTACTAGGATAAAAAGTATGCTTAAAAAGAACGCAATTAAAGAGAATTTTATTTTCTAATAAGATTTAACGTCTATGAATTTGAGTCATGGTATTTAGCAAAAATTTTGTTTTGAGTAACGAATAAAAAGATATAAAAAACCGTGAAAATAGACAGTCTGTTTTTTGTATGCATAAGTATAGAGTAAAACTTAATCATATTTATTTCTTCTTCTTTCTAGGTTTATCTTGTGGTGCTGGTAAATTTTCTTGTTTTCGTTTGGAAGCAGGCTTGGTACCAACATTACCACTCTTCTTTCTTCTCTCTTGCCTTTCTCTCTCTTCTAGTTCCTGGTTTTCACGTTCTATCAATGTTATCAAAGTATTACATCGTCTTTGCAATTCCAAAGCAGTACGAGATTTAACAAACCAATCGAAACGAAATTGAGGCGCTGATCTAACGGTTGCTCTTAATTCCTCATAAACGTTTTCCTTGTCAAAGCCCAATTTGTGTAACATACAAACAAGAAATCTATCCTCTTCTTCAGTATAATTTTTACCTTTGTTAGTACCATAGGCTATCCTCAATTGATGAAATGGTGCACGATATCTGGCCATCTTTGCATCCAATGCTTTTTTTATACCAGCACGCCTTTGTATTTTGGCCTCGCCTCTTTCTATTTGTGCCATTACTCTGTCAATGTCTTGTAACTCGTGACAACGTTCCCAAAAAACTGCTGAGTATTCCATAACTTCTTCTGGAGTTTTACCTTCTACCTCTTTAGCGATATTTTCTATATCATCTCTACCATATTTTTCATTTGCCTTAATAAACTGATTAAAGTCTCTCTTGGTCCAGTTTGTGAAACCCTGAGTTAGTAATTTTTCTTTCTCTGCAACTTCTTCATCCGATAAGGGCTGAGCCTCGTCTATCTTACGTTGTTCTTCCTTTTGTATCCTGGCTGCGTCAGATCCTAATTCAGGATTCTTTGGAACCTTGTAACCAACAGTTTGTCGAAAATAATATATTTCTTGATCAAGTAGCTCAAACAATCGAGGAGGAAAAAATTGGAAATCTTGTACAATTGGTTGTTTGGGAGGTCTGGGGGCTTTTGGTGCTTTTGGTTCGGATACTCTTAAGGCTTCACGGAAATAAGCATCGACAGCGTAATTGGCTTTACGTTCACGTTTAGGCGGCTCTATCCAGTTACCAATTCCTAATATTTTTTGTTTCTCACGATAATCTTCACCTTCGAATTGGTAAACTGAATCGGTTGGTGCATCGACAGTGAAATTACGTAAAGAAGATTCTCCTAAACTTTCCAACTTTTGTTTCATTTCTTCGGTTTTTGCCTCGCCTTTTTGTAATATTGTATCAATGTCTTCGTCGGTGATAGCACTGTCCTTTGAAGCGAACACTTCGTTAGCTCCATGTCTGATCATATTCAACATTTCATCCTTGTTCAATGCAGTCTGTTTTGCATCTACCAATCTACCTTGTTGTATGACTAATTTGTCTAAACGTAATTTGACTTCTGCACGTTCGACGATCTTTTCTTCCACTGTGTTCTCTGTAATAAATCTAAAAACACGTACCTGCTTTTGTTGTCCTATACGATGAGCTCTATCCATGGCTTGTAAATCCATTTGTGGATTCCAATCGGAATCATAAATAATGACTACATCGGCAGTCGCTAAATTTATACCCAATCCACCAGCTCTAGTGGACAACATGAATATAAATTTTTCGCTATTAGGTGCATTGTATTCATTAATCTGTCTCTGACGATCCTCGTGTGCTGTATTACCATCCAAACGACAATACTGAAAACCTCTCCAGTGACAATAATCTTCTAAAATATCTAACATTCTGGTCATTTGACTAAATATTAATACTCTTGAGTCTTGTTCTTGTAATTTAGGCAATAGCTTATCCAATATCACCATTTTACCGCAATTGTAAACAAGATGTTCGTCTGTAGTATAAGGTGGACCAGGCTCGGCACCGTCAAATAGATATGGATGATTGCAACACTTACGTAACTGCATCAAAATGTTTTGTAATCTCATCTTTTCTATTTTCCCCGCACCATTCACTATATCAATGTCTTTCATTAATACTTTGGTGTACCACTCTCTTTGCATTTTGCTCAGACCAATGTAAACTTTAATTTCCTTTTTGGGTTTCAAACCTTTTTCTACTTCCGACTTCAATCGTCTCAAAAGGAATGGTCTTAAAACAGCATGTAATCTTTCGACTAAGGAATTATCACCTAAGAAACTGTTGGTATTAAACCAAGAATCAAAGTCATCTGAACTGTTAAAAACATCAGGTAATAAAAAGTTGAGCAACGACCATAACTCATGTAAATTATTCTGTAGAGGTGTACCAGTAAGAAGAAGTCTATTAGCTGTTTTAAACTCCCTCAATATTTCAGATAATTTAGATTTTTCATTTTTAATTCTATGAGCTTCGTCTATTACCATATAACGCCAATTAAATTTTTTAAATACTGATTTTTCTTTGATTACCATTTCATATGAGGTAACGCATACATCCCATTCACCAGGCATCATGACATCTCTAATAAAAGTATTTCTACTTTCTGCATCTCCTATTAGACAAACAGCTCTTAAAGTAGGACACCATTTTTTAAATTCATTCATCCAATTGGCCAGCGTAGATTTTGGAACAATAACAATATGAGGACCAGGAATGTTTCTGAAGTGTTTCATATATCCCAATAATGATATGGTTTGTAGAGTCTTACCAAGACCCATCTCATCTGCCAGAATACCATTGATACCATTTTCATAGAGCGATATCATCCAATTTAAACCACGTATCTGGTAATCTCTCAACTCACCGGATTTAACATAATGCGGTGAGGATTCAAAGCGTGTAGTTGGTGCTACACTGGCATTACTCTCTGCCAACAATTCTTCGTCCTCCTCTTGCTCAGTCTTCCTATGTCTATGATCACCAGAATCAGATTTGTTCAAAGTTTCTGGTTGCTTTCTTGGTCTGCCAGCTTTAACTTTTAAAGGGCTTCCAGCTTTGTCTTTTTGATTGTTGGTCATAAAATGTGAAAAAATTTCTGTTTGCTTGAGCAAGTAATCAAACCTCTTACTTCGATCTGACTCGAGTTTAGTTTCAAAGTCGCCACCCCGGGAAGATGTGGTTTCCGCAGAAGAACCATTTGAATTATCTCCTGTATCACCGGTATCCGCATTCTCATCAGCCTTAGACATCTTCCTTTCTTTCTTAATGTTTCCTCAATTAAGAGAATGAAAAGAAAGAAAAAACGAATGCACCAAACATTAACTCGTTAAGACGCGTTCCTAACACGTACAGGAAATCGATTAAATTTCGATTATCGAGATGCGATATACCGGTACACAAAATTTAGTACTAAATAAAATCGAGAGATGTCACTGTAAGTGATGTTCGATACAATCAAAAACATACTTATCGACAGATTAAAAAAGTCTTACCATCAGATGGCATAAAAATAAAACTAAGAATACAAAGTACATAGAAGCTT
>QUOG01000088.1:8083-62963 GCA_010416905.1 Polistes dorsalis
GTGGGTTTTTTCCGATTACCTGGAAAGTATTGCAATTCTGACAACTGCCATCGTAAGATAGGGTGGTCATCGGACGGACTATGATCAAGTATTCAGGGCGACTTACGACAAAGAGTAAGGTACGTCCGTAAGCCTGATAACGGGCCGAATTATATTGCGTTATCTTAATGGTTTGCGGCGGAGACGAAAGGTAAGAGAACTCTCCAGAGTCCGACGAAAGGTACCTCGCGGCGTATTTGCGTTATCTCGTTCTTTCTTTAACCTAGCCGCAGGTTACTGCTTATTGTATCGTTTTCGTCTCTAATAAAGTCTTCGCTTGCCCAGGCTTTTCTCTCAATTTCGTGAAAGTTTTTATGCCAAGACAAGCTGCTTTATATCGCGTAAAATTGTGTTAATTGATTTATCTATCCTTTCCTATTTCACTCATTCATGCGTTGAAATCATTACTGAACTCACGACATTAATCTATAATCATTTTCAGTCTTACATATTCTAAAAACAATTAAATATATTTCACATTTCTAACCTAACATTAATTAGCTATAAGACAAAATAGCAGAATTATTTTTAAACATTTTAATAAAACAAATTTTTTTTAGGTTTATGAAAAATAATAACAATTATTTGTGAGTTATTAATTACAAGAAACTAAATTGAATAATATAGCAAGAAAGTTAACAATTATTAAAGCTCAATAAGACACCCTATATGTAGTTAATGGATTTAAATTACTTCTTGAATAAGACACTCGCCAACGAAGCAATAAATAAATAGTGTACTTTTGACGCAAAATGCATATGAAAAAAAACAGGTCAATGTTAATCCATCTCCGTTTACTGAACCCTACAAGAAAATATATGTATTAAACAAATACGCCATTCAGATGATCTTTAGTGTCGTTTGCTATGTAAGTCATATTTTATACCTACTATAAGTACGTTATAACCAGTTATACATAGATGAAATGTAGTTCCCATTAATTGTTGCATAATTACAAAATGAAAATTATCTTCTAAACACTCTGCTTGCCTGAAAAATTTGGAATATAACTTTTTAGATTTTTATAGATCGTTTTAATATTTTAAATAAAAAAATATATATCTATATAATTTTTTTTATATATTTTTTCTTATATATATATATTAATGTTGTTCTTACTTAGACCATTTTGTAATTTTTTTTCCCGCCCTCTTACTTTATTAGAAGTACATAAGAAAAAATTCCTGTAAATTTTGAGCTTCTAATTTTATAACTAAAACAATCTCAAGAGTAGCCAAAATTTTAAATAATAAACAAAAAATTTAGATTTTTTATGTTTATTACTTCTCTATATATTTGGTCAAAAAAAGGATGAGATATTTACATTCTCGAAATTATACATTTTTCGTGCGTCTGAGAAAAAATTATGCGGGTAAATTTTCACGCAACCCTGACGCAACAAAATTAACACCATGAAGGTAGTCGACAAGTCTTCCTGAAGTTTAGTGTGAACTGTTATCTATATTCAATACATTTATTTTGATATTTCTACATACAAAACACATTCCCTATATCGATACAAATACAAATTACATATGTTATATGTACCAAACGAGCAAATACATATACAAAAGACTTAAACTTAGAGGAGAAATCGGACATGAAAGAACTATTAAAACAATCTATTAAAAGTACAGAAATCATTACCATAATAATAATGGAACCAAATTCTCTTTTAAAAGAAAAAACGCAACAAATTACCACAATGCTACAATTAGTAACAAAAACGCGACTTAATAACAAATAATTGTTACACAAAGAAAAATCTCTTTTCAGAACAGCAATGCATTACAAAAACTAATACAAGAAACCAAAGCATTCATATGCACGCATTACATAGACATTATACTCGTATCTGAAACTCATCTCATAGATAGAAACTATATAAATAATCCATACATCACCATGTATAACACAAAAAATCCTTCAGATTTCCAAAATGAATTTGATTGCGTTATAGCCAGCTTGGTGTATTGCTTATGTTTACCGTATATTAAAAAAATCAGTTAGTTGTTTGACTGGTTACTAGATTATGAATGGAACTTTTTTTTTTCACAAGTAAAGTACTGCATTTTGTCCCTTTATAAATTTCGAACATGACTAAAATTTCGGATCGTATTTCATGGGATCATCTCTGTAGTGTATATTTTTAAATAAAATAGTAGCTTAAATAAAATAATGATAATAAATACAAATAATAAAAAAAGAAAAGAAAAAAAACTGGTGAGTGAACTTATGTATATTATAACCTCAATAACCTCAAAAATACCTTCCAAAAAATAACTTAAAAAAAAACATATTATTATTATTACTATTATTATTATTATTATTACTATTATTATTATTATTATTATTCATATCATTATTAATTTTTCTTGTAGAAAAAATAGAAGTATAACTTCAAAAAACTTAGTTGAACTAAAAAAAAGTGCATTACTTTATTGTCTCGTCGAATGATAAGTCTTCCCGCTTAAAAACCTTGGTTGATAAATTAGATATTATATGGAATTGCGTCCAATCAAAGATTGAACACGTGTCTCACCTTTTGCTCAGTTCGCTTTTATATAGATTCAACAACGAGGCTCACCTTACTTGTGAAAATATGAGGGATACTTAAACTTTGCTTATTTAGATTCTCGTTCGTATCACTTTTTTCGTCGCTTTCTTTGTAAGTTCTTCGCTGGTTATCTAAAACGTCTCGTCGTTAGCGTCCAGGGAAAGAATAGGACAAGTGTTTTTGTTAATATACCTAGTAGGGCGTGCCTAGCAACGGTTTGAAGAGTGGAGAGGGGCGATAACAATATTTTAGTATTCTCAACAAGGAAAGCAAAATAATATTCTTACTTCGATATTCTCAAAATAATAGAGGCGCGTATTTCGAATACACGCTAAGATTCTAAAATTTATGCAGATCTTAGAAATTGCTAAGAGGGCAAGAAAAAAAGAAATCCAAAATGATGTAAATAACGACCACAATAATATATATATATATAATTATTTACATAGCATAATTAAGTGCTTGTATTTTGTTAACCTATTAAAATTCCATTACTTTTACATTAATGTAATCTAAAGAAATTGTATAAGTTCGAAGATTCAAGAGAAATATTGACTATTTATACACATTTGTATTAAATTTTATATATATATATATATATTTATTATGCATTTTCTACATTATAATATATTTTTATATTATAATATGCATTTCTTTCTTTGAAGCATCAAATTTACTCTTATTTCTTAAAAAAGATTTTATTTTTAATTTTTAAAAGAAAATTTTTTCTAAGACTTTCTCATTGTATTACAATTTTGCCTTGATTTTTATCTAATTTGATAAATATGTCTCACTAAAAAAATTATTTAATAAAAAACCATTTAAATAGATTTGAACTGATTTTTAAAGTTTACAAAATGATACAATTACTAGCTAATTAGTACCTAAGAGTTTAATATATAACTATGTTATATATAGATTACCCGGTCATTCTATAAAAGGTAATATTGAAAAAGATACAAATTATTATTATATTTATTAGGTGTACAAATAAGTTTCCGCCGTTTTTAATTAAAAATTAAGTATTTATTCTAGAAGAATGGTAATTTTAAGGTTATTTAAAATACTGTCCATCACTTGCAATGACTTTTTCCCATCTCTCAGGCAACATTCGGATCCCACGTCGGAAGAACTCCTTGTCTTTTGAGGATATCCACGAATCAACCCAATTTTTGGTATCTTCATTTGATTTGAACCGCTGCTCCGACAGAGCATGTGCCATGGACCGAAATAAGTGATAATCGGACGGTGCAATGTCTGGTGAATACGGCGGGTGGGGTAACACTTCCCAATCAAGTGTTTCCAAATACCTTTTCACGGGAGCCGCTACATGTGGACGAGCATTGTCATGCAGGAGAATAATTTTTTCGTGTCTAGAATAGTATGGAGGGCGTTTTTCCTTCAGAGCTCGGCTCTATCTCATTAAATGTGTTCGATAGAGGGCTCCGGTGATTGTTTCGCTCGGATTAAGCAACTCATAATACACTACACACAGCTGATCCCACCAAATACACAGCATGAGTTTTTTTCCGTGAATATTCGGTTTTGCTGTTGATGTTGACGCATGGCTTGGTAATCCCCATGATTTTCTTCTATTTGGATTATCATAATGTATCCATTTCTCGTCACCAGTGATGATACGATGTAAAAAACCCTTTTTTTTATGTTTAGCAAACAGTATTTCACTTAAGCATAGTCGGCGTTCAATATCTCTCGGCTTTAATTCGTACGGAACCCAATTTCCTTGTTTATTAATCATTCCTAATGATTTTAAACGATGTGAGACTTCTTGCTGAGTGACTTCTAATGTTACAGCAAGTTCTTTTTGTGTTTGAGTTGAATCTTCCTCCAATATTTCCTTCAATTCTGCATCCTCGTAAATTTTTGGCCTTCCACTGCGATCTTTGTCTTCTACGTCGAAATCACCGTTTTTAAACTTTTGAAACCACTCACGACACGTTCTCTCACTCAAAGCAGTCTCACCATATGCTTCTACGAGCAATCGATGCCCCTCAGCAGCAGATTTCTTTATATTAAAGAAGTAAACTAATATTTCCCGCAAATGACGCTTATTTGGCTCAAATTTGGACATATTCAACTAAAAAAAATTATATTTTACCAATATGAAATAAATAATATTAATAGGTTATGTTGTTCTTAAACGTCCAAACTAATTTTTAAGCAGGATATCATCTGCGAAAGTTAACGGAAACTCCGCGCCACGCTATCTACATTAAAACGGCGGAAACTTATTTGTACACCTAATATTATACTATTATTATATTATTACTCATAATAAAATATGTAATCTATAATTTAGTTACTATCAATACTAGCTTACTGTTCAATCTCTATTTAGAGTTAAATTGTTCTTCTTCTGCGCTTAAAACGTTGAAGTTCTAAAGATTATCTTCTTAAATTCAGGCAGATAAGAAAGCGCGGGAACTTTTGCGAACACATGACGAAAAAGATGATTTCATGACCGTATAAACATAAACAAGTCGTGGCTTGTCACACTTACAATAGCTGAAATTGTTTTCTTCACTCTCTCCTGCCCCGTTGCTTTTAACATAGCAAACTGAAGCTCATTTTATAGATTAGACGAAATCCCCTAGGCATTCTATAGAATGACAAGGAAATCAAAGATATCAATGCTCGTTATGTACAATAGCTTATAACATTCTTTGACGGTAACGTATGTGTAAGCAAATTTAAATCATTTGCTGAACATTAATGAACATTTTATGAAAATTTTTTTAAAACAATAAATAAAGAAGGATATAATTTATTCAAATTACATATGTTCTTGAGTTTTTCGTAAAAATTGTTCAGATTGACAGATGCTAAATAGTAATTAGAGATATTTATTCTTTAAAACAATTTTTATTAGAAAGCTACTATTTTGTAAAAGATAAAATATTTTTATTACAAAATCATAAATTAGCGTTACCTTATCAACCTATAATGTAAAAATACCAATTTCTTGATATTAAATCGGAAACTATTATAATCATTGAGAATGTCTTTAATCTTGTAGCTGAGAACTCCAAATTGTGCTATAATATTGAAGGCCAGATTGGTGAATAAACAATCAAATCCAACGTAGCCAAGTACAACAGTTGGTATTATTAACATCTGGTAGAGGCAGATACAAAAATAGATTCTAGTGTCATTAATATCTATAATTGCTCGTGTTTTCTATGGTAGTTTGTAACTCAAGGATAAATTTTTAAATGCTGTAACAAATATAATTTATATTTAGTAAGTCCAAGAAGTATTGTCTTGTTTTAAATTTAGAGCATTTAATAATATGTAAATAAACATATATTAGGATTATTATATATTTAAATTAATTATAATCTTATTACACAAAAAGCATTTAATTAACAGAAATTATACTTTCAAAAGAATAATAACGAAATTAGAAACATTAGAATATGAGCGATAGTCTCAAAAAGGCATTATAAAATACAAGAAAAGCTAATAAATTATAAACTACCGAAAAAATATCTTACGTCAGTGCAAATACTCTTATGAATCCAATTTTATTATGATTATTAAGAATGAGAAAGTGGTTTTAAGCTCGGTGAGGTACACTACAAGAAATTGTGAGAAGTCAGAAATAAGGAGACGTTTAGGCATATTTCGAGAACATTCGACCTGTCTTTAGATACCCTTTCCCTTTCTTTAAAAGACTATAATATCGATTCAGTTCGCTATGATCAAAGCAGACTAAAGAACATTTAATAGATTGACCAAAAATCTTTGGTCATGTCGTAGAATTTTTTCAAATAGGCATCATAAACATTACCCGTAACATATATACTATATTTTATAATAATGCTTGTCATGATGTTAATCAATTACATACCAATTTTTATATTAGGAATAATTCCACCTACGTAATACAATCCAACAGCGACAGTTATCGATATAACGGCTACTAATATATAGTATCTAGCGAGTTTAGTATATTTTATTAACATTAATTTCTGCTCTAAGGAATTGTACTTATCAACTGTAAAATTATTTTCAATTTCTATAAGAAGTCGTCTTATAGATCGTCCATTTATCCTACATACAGTTATTTTTGTGAGTGTCATTAGAAATAAAACATTTTCGGTGAAATTGCCGACGATTTCATCAAGATCATTTTTATGATTAGTCAAATCAGCAAATGTTAAAGAACAGTGGAGAAGAAGGTAGACAAAAAAAAAGAGAAAACGTAGATCAGATATCTCTAGTGGCCAGATTCCAACGTATTTTAGTAATTGTCTATTCCATCGCAACGACCTCATTACATCAGTTAAAATTAATGCCTGTAATAATAAGAATATACAGAATTTATATTACGTTAACAATTTATCGTTAAGAGGAAATAAAAGACAAAATTTTATTGGAACGAAAGTGCCTTTTTTGTTTCTTAAAATAGAAATAATTTTTACAGCATATCTCAGACAATACTTAATAGTTATATAATACAACTATAAGAATATACTTACTAGGAAAATTCTAAATTAAAATGTTTATTTAGGAAATAATGAAATAAATAAATAAATTTTAATAAACATAAATAAATTGTGTTTCGGTTAAATAAAAAACTGATTTTTATTAAAGAGTAACATTTCTAAAATGTTAAGAAAAATTATTTCGAATTTCTGAGACTGCACTGTAATTATCTTCCCGTAAAATAAAAAAGACTTTTTTTTAAGTAATTATCGTCACAGTTATAATATTTATTAACAAATTGTTTTCCTTGTTAAAAAGAAAAATATTATTTTCGTACTTCTTCGCTTTTTTCCATTGTATTCGCTCAAAAGTTGCAAGGTGACTGCTTATACAAACTGAATCTTCCTACGATGTTAGCTACTATAATAAAATAAGCTTTTTAAATGTATACCGACTTAAAAGAAAAAGAACGACCTAAAAGATAAAGGAAAAAAAAGCAAATCGGATCAATACTAAAGACAAAAGAAAAGTCATTATTACATGAAGTCGATTTATAAATAATTGATTGCTTCACATATGTTGCTTTGCATAAGTCATTTGTATCTACCTTTTTTTTCCAGTAGAGTACTCTAGACACTACTTTTATTTTGGACTCTATATCTATTGAAAGTTTCTAGTCTCAATTCCTATAAAAACTTTTCTTTGTAAAAATACAAGGAACCTTAAGCTTTTATTGCACAGAAAAGAAATATTATTATATTTAACAAGGGGACCCAGGAGCTGCTGGTTTAGGATATTGTAATTTTGCACAATTGTAGTTGTCCATAAGATTATTGATTGAACTTTTAAACATAGTGTATAAATTCAAACCGCAGTAAAGATTTCTCAAAAATTTTTTTGCCCTCTTATTTCTTTTTCTTTTGTAGCGTAATTAGCAGCGTTGCAGTCTTGTCATTCGAGTGGCCTGATCGATTTCCTCGACAGAAAAATATACTTTTTCCTATTGTTTATTTATTGTATTTTTGCGTTATTATGAAGTAAGCCTAATTATTTCGTTTTGTTTTCTTTTTTTCTAAAGTATGATATATTAATATTATTTTAAATATAATAAAACCAAAAGTACATTTGCGTGAGCGTATTAAAGAGTGCGTGTAATATAAGTTTTTGTTTTTTGCTAACGTTATTAATTATAACGTTATATATTATAATAATATTATTTATTTTATTAAGAAATCAACATTATTACGCAAAAGATATAATTAATAATAATAAATTAATTAATACAGAATAAATAAAAAACTAGTGCGTGTACTTATGTACGCACGTAAAAGGTTATAGTTCTTTGCCGTACCAAATCAAAATATACACTCAATTACCACAAAAAAAACTTTAAAAATAACATAAAAAATAAATCTAATTATCCCGCGTGCAAAAATAATACTCTACATTTGACGAAAAATTGATAAAATAACAAAATAAAATTAAGATATTGTTTGTAGAATATAAGACTGGAAGCAATTCGATATTAATGTCGTTAGTTTGGTTAATTCGACGCATGAATGAGTGAGATAGGAAAGGATAGATAAATCAATCAACACAATTTTACGCGGTATGAAACACTTGTTTCGGCATAAAAACTCTCACGAAGTTGAGAGAAAAGCCGGGGCAAGATATGATTTTATTTAAGCAAATAATACAGTAAATAGTATTCTGTGAAAAAGCTACACAGGGCACGTGTGCCCTTATTTCATTGCAAAGTACCACCTTATTTCTTCTAAGACTTGAGAGCTCTCTTACCTTTGTCTCCACTACAAATACGTAAAATATCGCCGTCTGCTTAGGCGCGTTATCGTTTCTTCAGTGTGCGTTATTCTCGCTGCCAACAACTTCCACTTGGGGTAGCCTAAACTACTACAAATTTATCTCTGCTAGTCGACCGGTAAACACAGTAAATAGGCACCGTTACTCTCGGTGTCAAGCATAGTTGTGCCTTTGCACAACCCCTCCAAGCTAGGTAAAGAGCGCGGTCGTGTGCTTGCACGACCCCATCGAACTTAATGACAAGATCTTTTGAGTCTATGCAAAACCCCTTCAACTTGGCCAAGTGCGCGGTTGTGTCTACGCACAACCCCCTCAAACTTAGTAAAAAACTCGGTTGCGGCTATGCCCAACCCTTTCAATCTTACCAGTCGACAACTTGAAAGCACATAACTATGAAACAGCTCTCACTTCAATATGGCTAATATAGCGTCACCTTACAAGAAAATGAACACTCTTTTTTGATATCCAAAAACAGTCTGTCGCTTGCGCTCTCGAGCAAGGGCTTACGCACCCATCTCCCCTCTCACATACCTCAAGACGCATTCGCATGTACCTGGCATGCTAAGGGGGTCCTACATGTATCTCTAATGCCCCCTTGCGCCCTCATAACTTAACTAAGGCAATCGTAACCGATCCTATCTAGAGTGTAATTCTAATCTATTTAATATCTCAACGCCGTCGCTATCTAACCTATTCGGCGCGCAATACAAATCGGTCAAATGCCCTAGTTTCATCGAACAGATATTATAAATACAATTAATAAAAGGTAAATTAATAAGTATAAATATAGTTTATTTATTTATACACGATGAAAAAGATGAATTTAATTAAAATAAGAAATAAGAAAAATAAACTTGGTTCAGCCATTACTACAAGGTATAATACTTTATTAGCCCGTCAGGGAAAAGCCTTGTGGCATAAAAACCCTGGTTGTCAATTTAAATAATTTAAATAACTTTAATATTACTATATATATATATATAATATATTATATTATATTATAATATAATTATTTATTTATAATTATTGTATTAATATTATATATATATACATATTAATATATACATATAAATATATAATATATACATATTATATATTATTATATATACATATTAAATTATATATATTATATATTATATAATTAATACATGTTTTCCAGAGAGTTGTTTTCCAGAGAGAGTAATTTGTATCTTCCTGATGTGTAAGTGATTTAAGGTATGTTTTGAATTCTGCATTGTTTTGATCCCGTATGCTATGCCTAAAATCTTTGGTTACTTTATTTAGTAGTCTTTTATTACTCCTTGTTTCATTTTTCTGCCTCCTATCTTTTACTTGCCTTTTTAATTTTATTTTATGCAAAATAATGCTAGGATATGACGGAATTTTTCTGGATAGAACATTTTGAAATGTTGATGCTAATCCTGCTACTTGTAAAGCATCTGTTAAATTGTTGACTGCTTTGTCTATTTGTAATGAAGTCTTGAGCGGAATATTATAATTTAATTTGGATTTTAAAGTTTCTTTAAAGATCATCCCATTTGTGCTTCCATTGCACAGCGTTGGTAATTTTTTGAAGTTATACTTCTTTTGGGGCGTTGGGAAAAATGTAATGGGAAATGATTTTGTTCCGAGCGTCTGGAAAAACGACACTATGAAGTTTGTCAGTATTTACGACGAGCGGCAAAGCGATTTCAAGTATACGGCATTAAGTTGTCTTCTATTCTTCTTCCCCTTTTTTTCTTAAGCGGGTCACCCATCCAAATACTAATCTTGCTCAGCGCTGCTTTACTTAAATGATCGAAGCGAGAACTAATGCAGTAACTGCGCCATAGCTGTTGACGCGTGAAGTAATTTGATATATCTCTCTTATATTTAGTGTAGACTGATATCTATATTTTTATATTATTTTATACTTTTTATTCTTTCTTATTATTATTTTTTTTAAGTTATTCTTTTGAAGTTATTTTTGAGGTTATATTCGTTTTGGTACGGCAAAAAAGTATAATTTGTTATGTGCGTACACAAGTACACACACCAGATTTTTTATATAGAATAGGTTGGCTTTGGTAAGTTATTATTATAGGTGAATGGTCTGAACTGAGATCAAGTTATTAGTCAGTTTTGAAGTAAATTAGGCTTAGGCATTTTAGGACGCCGAAGTCTATTAAGTCGAGAGTTTTATTAGAATCTTATGGCCAGTATGTGGGTTCATCTGTCGTGAAGATGTCTAGATTTCCGTTTGTTATATAGGAGTTTAAAATTTTACCTCTTGGTGAATTTGTTTTTGATCCCCAATTTGGATGCTTGGCGTTAAAGTTCCAAGCTGCTATAAATTTATTACCTAATGCCTTAAAAGAGTTGTTTCGTTGATCGTTTGTAACTTTGAATTTTAGCAGTGCCTAAATAGCAAAAAATTTAGGTGAATTATCCTGAGTTCATAAAGTAATTGTGGTGGCTTGAAGGTAATCGTGGACTGTTTTACTGTGTAGATAATGTTTTATCTTGTTCTTAATAATTATTGCAGTTCCACCAGGCGCTTTACCTGAAGGATTTTTTATGTTATAGATGGTTTAGTATGGATTATTTATATAGTTTCTATCTGTGAAATTAGTTTATGATACTAGAAGAATGTCTATATCATGCGTGTGTACGAATGCTTTGGGTTCTTGATTTCGTTTTTGTAATGCATTGCTGTTCCAAACCGCTATTTTTATTTCTGTATGCATTATTTGTTAATAAGTCGCGTATTCGGTAATAGTTGTAGCGTTGTTGTATTTTGTTGCATTGGTTGTTTTAAGAGAGAATTTTTATTTATTATCATTGTTGTTATGATTTCGGTATTTTTAATTGATTGTTTTAATAGTTCTTTAATGTCCGATTTTTCGTCAGTAATAAGGTATTAAACATTTGTACGTGCCCGTTTGGTCACTTCAGCGTAGCTTCTTCTTGATTCGCTGAGATCTACTATTTCTGTATTTTCCCTGTTGGCATTTACTTTTTGTTTATTGCAGCAAATTTCTTTGTAAGGATCGTTTAGAATAGGTTTTCTTAATACTTTTTTTTTAGCGTTGGAAACAATTTTTGTTGTAGTAGTTTTCTTGTCTGACACCTTTTAATTTTGCAAGATGGTTACCGTTGCAGCTTACACATGACTTTTTTGAATTTGCCCTCTTGAGAAAAGAATGTTAAATTTTTTTTTGCAAATGTTACACAGATAGGATTTTTGTTGCAGTAATTTTTTTGTTTTCATAGGCTTTGCCTCGTTTGCATTGTATTATTTTTCTTTTAGTTCTATGTAGTTTGACTTTAATTATTGTATTAAGCTAGGTATTATTCTCGAATATGTTTTTATTATTATTTTGAGGATATAGTTCAATAAAAAAAAAGGTAGCAGCATTTTGGTATCGAATTTTGTTAAATTATTTGTTTATCTTACTTTATGGAGAAGTTTGAATAATTCATTTGTCATTGTAACTATATTTAGCTTGGGATTAAGTCCTCGAATTACGACTTTATAGCTCTTCTCGTTTTTTTCTTAATGCTTGTGGTATCCTGCGTTTTTAGTTTTTAGTGCATTTATTATCTTTCTGAACGCATCTGGTTTGGTAGTTTGTACTTTTACTTGGTTGTCCTTAAGTTGTTTTATTACATAATTGTTTTTACCAGCTGTTTCATCTAGTAACTCGAGCAGAGGGTCGATGATTTCTGCGTCGATGTATATTGGTGGTGGTTTTACTGCTTTTTTTTCTTCTACTACTTTTTTTGCAGTGTTTTGACTTACTAATGAGTCATCGAGTATATCATAAGAGTTGCTTATAGGTATGTCTTTGAGCCATTTTGTAGGTAATGGTACGGAAGAGTAATTATTTTTGTTTTTGTTAACTTATCTGGCGTTTTTTTGAGTTTGGTAACTTGGTTCATTTAGCGGGAATCTAGTTTTGTGAATCTTCCTAGCCTGTATCCATCTCACTTGCAATACACGAGTTTCTATTATCTAATTCGATTATTCACTTTTCTGTACGAGCAAGGTTGAAGGAATGTTTTGTTTCCATCGACGTTTGACCTATTTGGGTATTTAAAATAATGAATCTGTTGTCGTTATTGTCGATTTTAAGAGGTTTGATATTGTCAATTTCCATGGTCAAAACATCTTGCAATAGGCTTACCACGGTTACCCACGTGGGTGCAATGTTACTTCGCTATGACTCTGATCGCTCACCCTTGTATTTGCGATATAAACCTTACGTACGTTACATTGTATCTCAACGTAATAATTATTTAATTACTTATATTCTCGGTAGCTGTAGCTAAAAACGTTTGTATTTTCTAACGATTAAACAAAGAATAAATGGATGTAGATCTATATCAACTTGCTCGATAGTATAATGAATAATTATCAACTAGTCTAGAAAGATAGAATTAATAGTTTGTACATCTGATTCTGATAATTTCTGATCAATGATTGTGTCTTGGTTTAACAAATTGCGTTCTTAATCTGGTACAATGTCTTAATTAGAAAAAACATTTATAATTGAAGATTCAGCTAAATATAGATTTAATCGAACTCAAAATCGTGGATTTTTCTCCATTTTTGTTGATGTAGTGTTTTTCGATGTTATAGAATGATGACATGACACAGAAGAATTTATCATATGCACATCTGCTAGCACAGTAATATAATTTTGATTGTCGTTTGTTGCAGTAGTCACCGATTAATCTTAGATAAATAAATGTAAATAACCTAAAAAAGAAAAGACCTTAAAGACTTTAAAAATAATAATTTAAAATACTATTTGTTATTGCTGTAACATTTATAAATTATTAAAATTTGCAACGATAATCATAGGCTCTGCTGAATGTTCAGAAGTCGCTAGTAATTTCGAAGTGCATGGAGTACATAAAATTATATTCGCATGCAATTAGTATTCTTGTTTTTGAAGAAATAAATGTAAAAAATAATATTTTTAGCAATGCTATTTTTTATTATTATTCTGACATTTAAAAATTTTTTAAATTTAAACCGGTAATATCATTGGCTGAGTCGATGGTTCAGAAGCACATATTAAATTCGAAGTTGATGAAGTACACAAAATTTTATTCATAGACAATCAGTTACCTTAGGCAATCATTTGCTTGCAGTCTATACACCTTACCACGTTCCGCGATTATTTGGAATCTTTTAGAATTTTTTAAATTGTTTTTAAGTTTAGTATGATAGAAATAGTCCCTTCAATTCTCCGCATTAGTTTTAGGAATCTTAAAATGTTGAACCACACGAAAGCAGTCCCATTAAGACACGATACAGAGTACGAACAGACAGAGACGGAAACGGAGGAAGAAATGAAAGAAGGGAAGACTCCACGGACGAAGCGAAAACGTTCGGCGATCGTGACACCGCCGGAGCCCTCTCGGAAGCGACTTCCGAGAGAGGAATCGATGGAAAAGTGAAAAATATCACCGATTAATAAAGTTGAAACCGACGGACCAGAAGAAAGAAAACGGAAGAGATTATCAGGAACGCCCAGACCGAGAAACGCAAGCCGGCACACAAAAAACGGAGGACTGCTATGCTTGTCAGACCTGGGAAAGAAAGTACATACTCTGACATAATACGGAAAATACGGACGGCAGTCGATCCGAAGAAGAGTCACGTGCAGGTAACGACCCTAAGGAAAACAAAAAAAGGAATGTGTTTGCTGAAAATAAAGACAGACAATGATGGACGGGAAAAATTTCAACGCGCTCTGCAAGAGGCGGTCGGGGACACGGGTAGTGTAAGAGCTGTTACTTCCAGTGTTCAACTGGAGATCATGGACCTCGACTGCGTTTCTACTAAAGACGACGTAGAACAGGACTTGCAACGGGAAACGGGACGAAGTGCGGACTTTAGTGTCAAAATCTTCGGTCCGAACCAAAACGAACTATATACGGCGGTGTGCGAGCTTGAATCGCACGAAGCTAGGGTGCTGCTTGGTTGAGGATGGATCGGGATCGGATAGATGCGTTACCGTGTCTGGGAATGGCTATCTGCGACGAAATGCTATAGGTGTTTGGGATACGGACACACAAGAACAAATTGCTTAAGCGTGGACAGGACGAAAAGCTGCAGAAAATGCGGTAAAACAGAACATTTTGCAGCGGACTGCAAGAGCGGGCTGTCTTGTCCTCTGTGCACTGAGGCAGGGCACGGTGACATCTCGCGGGATCCGGGAGCTGTGCGGTTTTCCAGGCTGCACTGGATGAATGTAGAAAGCGAGACAGGATAATGCAGGGTAACCTGAACAGAAGAAGGACAGTAGACATGATACTTCCCCAGATAGCTGACGAACAAGACGAGGACATACTGATAATATGCAAACAATAAAGGACAAAGTTGACACAGAAATGGATCACGAACGAGACCGAGTCAAAAGCTATATAGGTGAGGGGCGCTGCTCGATCACGAATTACAGGCTGCGGAGTTGGCGACGAATATGTTTAGGTCAGGATCGGCGCTGTCACCTACGTTAGCGTCTACCTGACCCCTAACTGCACTTTGGCGGAATTCGAGAGAAAAGTGGTGCTCCTCGAGGACGGAATCAGGGATCTGCCCGAAAACGTCGTAGTTGCAGGGGACCTCAACGCGAGGACGATCGAGTGGGGATCGACGAGAACAAACAGACGCGGACGGGTACTGAAGATGGCCGCAAGGCTAGACCTAGTCGTAGCATACACAGGAATCGTACCGACATATTGACGACCAGAATTCGGCAACTTTATCAGACGTTACGATGACATCAGACTGTTTGTTGACACAGGTGAGGCGATGAAGGGTGATCGAGGACTACGCGGCCAGCGAACACCAGTACATATCCTTCGTGGTGACAGGACCAACAACAACGACACAGAAAAGGACTAAGCACCCCTCGCCGTTTAACGTTAACAAATTGGACGTACAGAAATTTTCGGAGGAGATGGTGGCAGCACCAGCCCCGACAACAAAAGTCCCCCCGGAGCTGGTTAGCCGGCGAAGGGCAGAGACACTGACGGAAGACACAACAATACTGACGAAACAGCTGTGCAATAGCACAACGCTGAAGCGATACAACGTACAACACAGAAAACAACAGTACTGGTGGACGGCCGAGTTGCGAAGGACAAGCTTGGCGAACCAACAACGGGTCACAAGGGCTCGCGGAAGACCCGAAAGGGAAATCCTTCAAGTCGCCTATAAGAAAGCGCGAAAAGGGTTAACGAAGGCTATTAGAGACAGTAAGACGCGGTGCTAGAAGAAGCTCTGCGAGGAGGTAGAACGGGACCCCTAGGGATCCGGCTACAAGATTGTAACCGGCAAGCTAGGGACCCGAGCTCCGCCGGAACTAAAAGACGCCGAAATCACACGACGGATCGTTGACGAAATTTTCCCGACACACCTGACACGCATGGACGAAACGGAGACACCAGCAGCCCCTATCTTTACCGTAGGAGATCTCAACAGAGCATCTAAGGCGATGAAGGTAGGAAAGACGCCGAGGACAAACGGAGTACTGGGAGAGGTTATCCAGCTGATGGTCAAACTGAGGCCGGAGCTATTTCTCGACCTGTACAATGAGTGCTTGACAGCAGGGACCTTCACCGATCGGTAAAAAGTGGCGAGGGTGGTACTTATTTCCAAGAGTAAGGGCGATCCCAGCATGCTATCGGCCTACCGGCCGCTGAGATTACTTGACACGACAGGAAAACTATACCAACAATTACTGAGACCCAGACTCAAAGACGCGATAGGGGCCAGAGGTGTGCTTTCAGACATGCTATTTGGCTTCAGATCAACAACTATCGATCAACAATTGAAGCGATCCAGAAAGTGATCGACACCTTTAGAGACACGGAAAGACATTGTCATTCAATTGTCATGCATTTGTCATGCGGCTAATCGTGCTCATAGTGACACTAGATATACGGAATGCTGTCAACTCTGCGAGGTGGGTGGACATACTGGAGGAGCTGAGAGGAAACTTCAGGCTCCCCCCATACTTAGTCCGGGTAGTAAAAGACTACTTGAGAAACAGACGAATAACGTACGAGAAAACAGAAGGACAGATAACGAGAAAAATAACCGCGGGGGTCGCGCAAGGATCAATACTGGGACTTTTGGAACAGAGTATACAACAGCCTGATCATACTGAAGCTCCCGATCGACGTGGTTCTCGTCGCTTACGCTGACGACATGGCGGCTGTGATCGTTGAGCGGACCCCAGAGCTGGCGCAGTACAAGTTGAACCAGACAATAAGACGTGTTGAACGATGGATGACCGATCACGGACTGCAACTTGTAACGGAAAAGACGGAACTCATGTTACTTTCAAGGAGACAGATAGAGATGACGCTACCCATAATGGTTGGGACCGACGAAATCGTGACCAGAGGGGAATTCAAGTATATGGGGGTGACCCTAGATTCAAAGCTGACCTTCTGGCCCCAAATCAAAAAGACTACTCGGAAGGCGGCAGAGTGGATTGCATCCTTAAGCCGTCTGATGGCAAACACAACTGGACCAAGACCGGGGAAAAGACGACTGTTAATGACGACAGCCCACTCGATTCAGTTATACGGCGCGGAGATCTGGGCAGACGCCCTAAAGACCAGAACGTACTGCCACACAATGATGACGGTACAGAGACAAGGTGCGCTAAGGATCGTTTGTTCCTACTGGACTGTTTCTGCACAAGCTGTCCTAGTAGTGGCAGGCGTAATCTTTGAGGACCTCCTGGCGTTCGAGCGCAAGAGGATACACGAGAGGAGCGCGGAAACGAGATGGCAGGAGGCAGCATGAAAGGAAAGATGAAGGACGATACAGGCATAGAAACAACGATGGACAGACGGAACAACAGACAACTGGATGAGACGGCTCATAAAGGACCTGAAACCGTGTCTTGGGAGGGAATTCCAGGATGTAAACTTCTACGTTACCCAGCTTCTGACAAGGTACGGTTACTTTAGACGGTACTTTTACAGCATGAACAAAGTACAGACACAGGACTGCAAATACTGCAAACACGAACGAGACGTCGCGGAACATACGTTCTACGAATGTGACCGCTAGACAGCACATAGACGAAGACTCGAAACGACCGTTGGAACCATCACCCAAGACAACATCGTCGAGGTGATGCTCAATACAACATAGTGGTGGGAACTAATAGCCACATACATAGAGACGATACTAAGCCAAAAAAACGCAGACGGCTGCTTAATTAAATGAACAGAAAGACTGACACGGAAGACAACGAACAGACAGAACGAATAGACGTACACAGACGGATCCTTCAACATAGAAGTAATATCAACATTGTACCTGGTTACGGGAAGAACTAAAGGAGATAGCGGTTTAGTATATATGCTTCGGGAGTCCCACATACCCACCAGCCGGGCTGGTGGAATCCGTAACCTGGATTCCGCAACTTCTGTTCTCCTTTTTGAGAGATCTTCGGATTTCGACAAAAAGGGGAAAAAAAATAATAATAATTATAATAATAATATTAATTAAAATTATAATATTTATATAATTTATATTTATAATAATATAATTATAATTATTATTATTATTATTATTATCATTACTAGTTTTCATTGTAATTTTCTTATTTTCTATATTTATTTTTTAATTTATGTTATTATTATTATTATTATTATTATTATTATTATTATTATTATTGTTATTATTAATATTATTATTATTATTATTATTATTATTATTATTATTATTATTAATTTTCTTTTTACATAGAATATAGTTGATAAAGAAACCTGTTTCCCCCTCCCTGCTTGATGATCGATAATTTCGCTAATGTAAGCAGATTATCTTTCTTTCATTATTAAATTTTTATTCATTTATTTTTTTATTTAATTTTATAAATAGATGTGCCCATAATTATGAAAGTCGTCTAAAAGATATATTTCTTGTTTCGAGATATTTAACGAATTGCATTTGAACGAATTAAAAAATATTTTTACTCTGTACGATATTTTAATTTACAATTTTTTTTTGTGTTGATTAACGGAAATTTATTATGAATATGGAATTTTGTCTGAATTTCATACGAAAATGTTGTTTTTAAAGCTTGAATTGACTTAGACCATTTTCTGATTATTTTCTGTAATTAACTGAATGTCCTGCAAATGACTTAAAGCAATAAAGAACTATGAGTTTTATTTGAAACAATAACCTTAATGAAATTATTCATAAACATTTATTAATTATTCCTAAAAGTAATCGATTTTTTCTATTTCGATGTTTTAAGATTCTTAAAATGTTTCTGAAAAACTGGAGGGATGTATAGTAGTAAACACATAATATCTTTTTTTTTTCGTCCGTAATGGTCTAATAATAGCGTATAATGGAAGTAATGTAATATTTCCGTATATTTTTGTCTTCCTTTTTTAAGTGAAATATCAAAAACATGGAATTTTGAATCATCTAAAGAAGTTTTATAGTACATTTTATAAGGTTCATTTTTCCAAAATCTCATCCATTGAATTTGCAGCCAAGAGACAGATACGTCCGCGGTATTTCTAACTGAATTATATTGTTAGATAAACCGGAATGAATTGGCGAATATTGTCATTATTTGATTGTCATTTACTGTACAGGCTTATTATGTAGGTCAGAAACGCGTCAAAGAGGGCAACGCGCTATTCTCCAGTTATTTTTATAGTATTACTTTAAATTTTAGAATTAGGCCACTTTCATAATTAACACTAAATGAATTTCGTATAACATTGAAATTAAAACCACTATCTAAAGGTACATTTTTAAGGACATCGTAAAAATTAAATTGAATAAATTTAGTTTAAAATAATGTAGTTTGAAGTAATTGATAAACCCATTTTTTTTTAATTTTGACTAAGACCACTTTCATAATTATTGTCAAATATATATATAAGGTATATTCTATCTAGTTCTTATAAGAATTATATCTTGGAAATATAACTACCTTAAATTTCTGCAAATAAGAGAAACAGCATTTACAGCTAATATTCACTCTTCTTTTATTGTCTTATTACTGGCATCACAATTCAAACTCTAACCGTCTCTGCTTAACAAACTCCTAAACGTTTTTATATCTTATTTCCCGTTATTAGCGTTCCCGAATCTTTCTAAGCCTAATACGCCTGCGCGTCTAAACTGTAGGACAGCAGCCACTTTAAATCATTAGTAAAAGTAACGAAATATAAGTAGTAATATTCCATTACATATATAAATATATAAGAAGGAAAAAAAAAATTGAAATGTGTACTTATGTACGTACGTGAGAAGTTATACTTCTTTGGCGTACAAAAATGAATGTAGCATTAAACCTCAAAAATAACTTCAAAAAAATAAGTATAATCTTATTTATTTATACATGAAGAAGAAGAAGGGTTTAATTAAAATAAGAAATAAAATACGAAATAAAAAATAAAATACGAAATAAGAAATAAAAAAATTCATCAAATAATAAAATTTTTAGGTAAATTTTCATCGCTAGGTGCAATACGTAAATATTGCTCTTCATCCCACATTAATGTCGGTTGGTGCGTCGTAAGACTCTCTTCTACAGGAATGTGTTCGCTGACATCATTTTGTCCCACTTTGAGACGGTATTAAAAATTGTAGCAAGGCTTTAATTGTAAGCTTGTTAACAATGCCATGTAAGTAACTAGATAGGTCAATTTTCTTACGTTTAATATGTACATTTATACAATAATCGTTATCAATATTTCTTTGAAAAGATTTGACCATTGTACTAACTAAAACAGGCACGCTAATTAGTTGACTATAAATGGCGTATTTACCATTCACATGTCTCAGACGTCTGATCTGCATAAAAGAAATACGAGGCGAAATTAATTTTTCAAAAACTAAGTCTAAAGGTGGAAGATTCTAAGGTACATCTGGATATTTGAAGCCGGTATATGATGATATTAAAGGAATATTCTTCTTGTTTAAAGCTTGTATGCATGTATTACAAAGCTTAGTATTTTTCATAGGTACATTAGGTATAATTTGTGTTAGAATATCTTTATGTTCAATAGATGACTCTTTTAAATCATTTTTAAACCACAATCTGTCACATACTGAGCATGGATGCTCAAATGAATTGTCCAAGAATTTTATTTTAAATTCCTTATGAGCTCGTTTAAATTGATGATAATTGCTATATGGTAAAGAAGGATCTAAATCCATATCAATTTGCACGCCAGTGGAATGACTAATTACTAACTGGTCTGAAGAGTTAGAATAAATAGAGGGTACATATGATTGAGGTAATTCCTGATCCATGATTGTGTCTTGGCTTAACGAATTGCGTTCTTCATCCATTACAATGTCTTGATTAGACAATACATGTATAATCAAAGCAGCAGCTAAGTATTGATTATTTCGTGCTTGAGATCGTGAACTTTGCTTTATGTTTGTTAATGTAATGTTTTTTGATGTTATACGATGATGACACTGCATAGAAGATTTTCCCATATGCACAACAGCTTGCACAGCAATATAGTTGCGATAGTCATTTTTTGCAGTAGACAACGATGCATCTTGACGATGTAAATGTAAAAAATAAAGACCAAATTAAAAAACGTAATAAAAGAAGTATAAGTTCAAAATAATAATTAGCAGTACTATTAGTTATTGCTGTGAATTTTAAATTGTATAAATTTGTAAAGGTAATCACAGGCTAAGCTGACGGTTCAGAAGTCATTAGTAAATTCGAAGTCGATGGGGTACATAAAGTACTAATCGCAGATAATTGGTTTTTTTGAAGAAATTAATGTAAAGTAAATGTCAAATAAAATAAATGTAAATAACTTCAAATAACTTCAAATAACTTCAAAACATAAAAACCAAACAAAAAAAATAAATAATTAGCAATAATATTAGTTATTTCTGGGACATTTAAATTATTCAGATTCGTACCGGTGATCACAGGATTAACCGATAGCTCGCAAAGTAAATTAGAAGTTGACGGAGTACATAAAATTTAATTCGCAGGCAATTCATAACCTTTTTGAATCATTTTTCTTTGCAGCTAATGGACCCTACAACGTTTTGCATTAGCGTGTATTATGTTTTTCTTATTTTCCTCATTATTGTAAACGAAAAAAAGAGATGATGATGAGATGATTTATTGTTCTTTTTCTGATCTAGATGCAAGGATTAAAGAGCATTACTTTTTAGATAACAGTTTGTCAGGATTAATAGTTAAGAGTACACATATATTTCATCATACATAAAATCATTTAAACATAAGGCTTCAAAATAACATAATCATAAACGTAAGAAAACATAAAGCATAAAAGACGTAACACATAAGACATAAGAACTAATAATCACTCAATAAGAACACATAAGACCTCAACATAATACGACCACCTAATATCTCGACATAATACCATAAGACTTCTTAATACTTACTCATAATACATAACTCCAGTGCAATCATAATACTTTTTGAAGCGCAATCATAAGACTAACTCTATTCTTTTCTTATGCATCGGTCCTACCGCCGACGGAGGGGGAAAGGGTACTCAAGACGGTTCTAGTCCCTTTTCCGATCCATTATTGGTAATCAACCGTCTATCTTTCAAATCCACGCAACATTCCAGAGTGGGAGTTCGTACAAAGCGTTCTCGTAATATCCACAGTCTAGACCACCAGACGTTACTTGATCAGAAATAAATATTATATCCCTCTCTTAAGAGGACCCTTTCTTACGAAACCTACAATTCCATAAGTTTCTATTCTATCGTAAAACAAACTAAGATTAGATTATCCTACAGCCTATCCTAAATTAATATTACTCCGTTACATTATTTTCCTTATTTTCTTTATTCCTTTTTCTACGAAGACGATAATCTCTACATCTCTCTGAATTTGTTTTAGGCATCTCGAAATCTTAAATAGAAATTTAAATGTATATTGATCCTGGTCAATAAGAAAATTTCAAAAAATTATAGCTTAATAATAACTTTAAAATTAAAAAAATTAAAATAATTGAAATAAAATAAATAAATTTTTAATCATAAATAATGAATAATTAAATTTAAACTATAGATAAATGTGAACGCCTAATCCTAATTTTTGTATTGTAGCTAAGGTGATTATTTGAAGATCTACGTCCGATCAGCACTATTGTTTTATTAATCTAAATCCCAACTTGTCCTGTAACTTTCTGTACGATTTTCTGGCCAATTTTTAGTTAATCTTAAAACTTAAGCCACACAACATTTACTTCTCAATCTTCATTTTATTCAATATGAAATAACTAGAATTTTCCCGAATGCCAATATGTACTCTACATTCGTAAATAAAATAAAATATAACTTCAATAAAAACATTAATAGAACAAAGAAATAAAATACAATTTTAATAAAATACAGTTATTAAAATAAATAATAAAGTAAAACAACAAACAAGAAAAAAGAAATACACTTGGTTAAATCAATACAAAGTATAATACTATATTGGCTCGTCAAGAAAAAGCTTTGTAGCATAAAAGCTTTTGTTGATAAATTAAATATATTAAGGAATTTCGGTTTCAACAAAAGATTAAATACATGTCTCACCTCTTGCTCGCTTCACTTGTATGCGAATTCAACTAAAAGGTTGACCTCGTTTATGGAAGTATATAGAATACTTATACTTTGCTTATTTCGCTTCTAGCTGAAATCGCTTTATTCATCGCTTTCTTTGTAAATTCTTCGCTGCTTATCTAAGACGTGTCGTCGTAGGCGTCCAGTGGAATAATAGGACGAGTGTCTTTCTTTAATTGGCCATGCAGGGCGTGCTTAGCAACGGTTTAAAGAGTGGGAAGGGACAATAAAAAAATTTCGTTATTTTCAATATTTTTGAAATGATTGGGCCGCGTATTTCGAATATACACTAAGAATCTATAATCCTTATAAATAGTACATAAATCTTTATTACGTTGAGTGCCTCACGAATTCTGAAGGAAATCCTCGTCAGGCTACGCTCGTTATTTAGCATTGAAAAAGAAGTGTCAATTCATTACATTCACAATAGATTCATATTGCACAATACGTTTTCATTCTTTTACGCTACGCTCTCCATATTTTTATAATTAACTACAGATTATCTATCAAAATGATTACATATTATTATATTATTATTCTTATTATAATTATTATTATTATTATTATTATTATTATTATTATTATTATTATTATTACTATTAATAATATTAACATTATTAATATTATTATTATTATTAAAATTACTAATTTTCGTTGTTATTTTTAATTTTCCTACTTTATTTTTTCATTAATGTTATTATTATTACATTATTAGTATTATTACGAATAATTTTATTGTTACATAGAAAATAGTTGATAAAGAAACCTGTTCCTTCCTCCCAGCTTGATGATCGATAATATCCGCAATGTAAGAAGATTATTTTTTTTTATTATTATATTTTTTTCTCATTTATTTATTAAAGTTATTTAATTTTATATATAAGTTTGAGGATAAATCCTAACTGTAAGGCGACTCGCTAGAGGGAGCTGCTTGACACTCAGACAAAGCTCAAGTCGCCCGGCCGTGGCACTTGAGGGTCGTAACGACGTGAGACGAGAAGTAAACTCGTAGAGATATTTTTGTTATAATCTATGTGTATTGATTTAGGTTATATTCGTTGTAATCATAATGAAAGAAAGCTGTACATATTGTTGATTCAGTTTCAACTTAGCATCAACCGTTGTACTAATTATTCAACCGTAGGTACCATCATTACCAAGACAAAGAAATTGTCTTATAAATCAACAATATAAAAGTGGCTGTTGTTCGAGCAAGATTCTGCTTTGTCTCTGAGGCAGTAGACATTAAGACCACCATTTTGAGAGTAGGTTTAATTGAACGCTCTACTAGTCCTTTCGCAGCTCCGGTAACTCTTGTTTTAAAGAAGGAAGAAGGAAGAAAGTCACGATTTTGTGTAGACTATAGTGAACTAAATAAAATGATCATACCAGAATGCCATCCATTCCTAATGATTGATGATATGTTAATGCGAGTACGAGACTGCAAATTGTTTTCAAAACTGGATATAAACTCGGCCTTCTGGTCAATCTCGATTAGGGAAAAGGATAGATATAAAACCGCGTTTATTACCCAGAATGGGCATTGGCAATGGAAATGCTTGCCTTTTGGCTTAAAGTCGGCTCCAGCGATTTTTCAGAGAATTCTGAGCGACGTTTTAGCGAAAAATAATCTTGAATCTTTCGCGATGAATTATGTTGATGATATTCTGATTTTCTCAGAAAATTATTCAGATCATGTACGTCATATTAACGAAGTTCTTATTGCCATGGAAAAAGCGGGTTTAAAGTAAAACAAGAAAAAATGCGCTTTCGCAAAAACATCAACTACCTATTTAGGACACGAAATCAAAGAAAATATGATAAAACCCGTAAATGACAATTTAATAGCAATCAAAGACTTTCCTACACCGCGAAATCAGAAAAATGTTAGACAACTTTTGGGGAAGATAAATTTTTACTTAAAATATATACCACAAGCTTCAATAGAGTTAAAATCACTGCATAAATTACTCAGAAAAAATGTAAAATTTGAATAGACACAAGAATGTGAAGACAGTCTAAGGAAGATAAAAATCTATCTCAGCTCGGAACCAATATTAAAAATTTTCGACCCGAAACTTCCTATTTACATTTTTACAGATGCATCTAAAAAAGGAGTAGCAGCAATTTTAAAACAACCTCAAAAAGACAACTCTATAAAACCAGTCTTCTACTTTTCAAAAAAATTAACAAAATCACAAGAATATAAACGCGCTAATTTCTTGGAAAATCTGGCAGTAAAAGAGTGTATCTTATATTGGCAATACAAGCTTATAGGAAACAAATTCACGATTTTTACAGACCACAAACAACTGGAAAATTTTAATGTAAAAAAGAGTAAAGATCCTGAACTTTTAGAGTTATTACACTACATCTCAAATTTTGATTTCGAAATAAAGTACAACCCGAGAAAAAATAATGCAAAAGCAGATAGCTTTTCTAGAAACCTATTGTTAGATGAAAGCATGAACAGTGAAACAGCTATAGAAATAGCAAACTTCTTTTCAATGGAGAAATTGTTGAAAGATCAAAAACAATTAAATATAAAAAAAGAAGATAAATTAGTAAGAAAAAATAACATTTGTTATAAAATTCTAAATAACAAAGAAAAGATATGGGTTTCGGAAAATTTAGGCATTCAAATGATAAAAAAGGTTCACAATAAAAGTCATATTGGAGTCAAGCAGTTAAATATGACATTAACTCAAAAATACTATTTTAAAAACATGCATAAACATATAAAACTTATTTGTCGAACATGTGACACATGCAAAAGAAACAAATCGAGATTTGGTAATTTTACTCAACCCCTCTCACAATTGGATCCAGCATCTGAACCTTATCAAATAATTTCCCTGGATACAATAGGAGGGTTCAGTGGAAACAGGTCACCAAAAAAATACTTACATTTAGTCGTAGACCATTTCACAAAGTACGCCTTTGTAGTTACCTCAAAAACGTAAACGGCAAAAGATTTTATTAACATGATAAAGAAAGTTCAGAAAAAGGGGAAAATAAAGTTAATCCTAACGGATCAGTACGCTGGAATAAATTCAAGAGAGTTTAGGAATTTTCTAAAAGCTGAAAACATAACTAACATTTTCACTGCGGTAGACTGCCCTTTCTCAAACGGGCAAAACGAACGGACAAATCAAACTTTGGTAAATTCAATAAGGTGTAAAATTTTTGAAAATAAAGACAAGCCAGTCAGACTGGTCAGTCATAGCGGAACAGTCTGTAGAAAACTACAACAATACAATACACACCACAACAAAGTTTACACCAAATTATTTATTAAACTGAATTGACAGATCTTTCTTTCCCTCAGAACTTAACGAAAATAATTTAGAAAATCTAGAAGAAAACAGAAGAATAGCATTTTTAAATACGGAGAAAATTCATAATCAAAATAAAGTTTATTATGATAAAAATAAACGTGAGATTACATACAGAGTAGGGGACCTAGTTTATATTCAGAACGGAAATCGCTTAAATCGGAAGAAACTGGATCCAGTCAGGGTAGGTCCTTTTAGAATAAAGAAAAAAATCTCCGATCTGATATATGTTGTCGACTCGGGATTTAAAACACCAGAGTCAAACATCTACCATGCGAGTAAGATGATTCCCTATTTCCAGTCTCCTGTTATAGGTCTGAGGGGGGAGGGGGGATGTAAGTTTGTGGATAAATCCAAACTGTAAGGCGACTCGCTAGAGGGAGCTGCTTGACACTCAGACCAAGCTCAAGTCGCCCGGCCGTGGCACTTGAGGGTCGTAACGACGTGAGACGAGAAGTAAACTCGTAGAGATATTTTTGTTATAATCTATGTGTATTGATTTAGGTTATATTCGTTGTAATCATAATAAAAAAAAGCTGTACATATTGTTGATTCAGTTTCAACTTAGCATCAACCGTTGTACTAATTATTCAACCGTAGTTACCATCATTACCAAGACGAAGAAATTGTCTTATATATATATGTAAGCTTTGTATACATATGCCGTTGTATTGAGAGATTAGCTTTTTGTATGTAGCGCTATACATCGGATTAACAAAAACATTAGAGGGGTAGGAAGGGAGAGACTGTTGGTGTTTAAATCTAGCAGGAGTGACAGTTGGTGTTTAAATCTTGCAGGAGTGATAGTCCTTAAATCTGGCAAAAGCGTTTTAGAAGATTAGTAGAAAAATCTTGTAAATTAAATTTAATTAAAAACGTATTAAGATTGATATCGATTAATAGAGAAACGGGAGCATGAACTTATAATTTTTGATTCTCTTATTTTAGGTTAGTTGATCATATTTAAATATTGTAAAATTATTAATCTAATTTATTATGTTTAAATAAATTACTCTTATTTTAGACAAATCTAATTGTGGTTCTTACTCTCAACAAATTAAGGATTACAAACATATTATATATATATTTATAGCGTGGCCAGGTATAAAGGAGGAGGATTGAAACTATGAGAAGTTAAGCTACTAATTATTCTTTTTTATTAAGTTAACAAAATAACTTAAAAAAGAATGAAAAAATATTTTCAATCGATTGATATATTATATATATAGAAGAAAGAATAAAAAGTATAAAATAATATAAAAATATAGATATCAGTCCACATTAAATGTAAGGAAGATATATCGAATTACTTTATGCGTCAACGGCAATGGCCGTGTTACTGCATTAGTTCTCGCTCGATCATTAAAGTAAAGCATAGCTGAGAACGACTAGTATTGGGATGGGTTACCTGCTTAAGAAGAAAAGGGGAAGAAGAAGAGAAGACTTCATCATGACGTATACATGAAATCGCTTTGCCGCGCTTCGTAAATACCGACAAACTTCATAGTGTTGTTTTTCCAGACGCTCGGAAAAAAACCACTCCCCATTACATTTTCCCCAACACTCAAAAAAAAGTATAACTTCAAAAAAATTAAAAAAAAATATCAAAATATAGATATCAGTCCCCACTAAATATAAGGAAGATATATCGAATTACTTTATGCGTCAGCGGCCATGGCGCGGTGATAATAATACTTCCCGCTACTTCTCCTTGAATCATCAAGGCGAGTGAATCGTGCCGGAGTTCGTACGTGAGTGAAATCCGACGTGAATTTTCACGGTTAGTGCAAAAACTGGATCGACCAGTGCTATAATAAGAAAGAAATTATTAGAAAAAGCAAAGAAAATATTAATCTAAGCATCGATAATTACTTTCAATTAACATGCCAGCCTCCTACAGAGGAGACGGCAGTAACAGATGTATATATAAATAGTAGTAAAATGGACAGTGATAAAACTGAAATGGAAACACAGGGAAATACAATGTCCAAAAAACACGCTCGCTTGAATCCGAAACCTAAAATACCCGAGAAGAGGGACAGACTGGGGGAAAAAACATATGAAGACACCGATAAAGAAAAACCTTTAGAGTGTAAACGCAGAAGGTACTGACTTTTGGCGTTCAATAGTGCAGAAAAAAATTGACGATCTTTCGGAGACCATCGAGGACCTAAAAAAAGTGAACGAAGAATTATAGAACGAGAACGAAAAATTAAAAAAAACTGAAAAGAGAAGAACAAGCTCCACGCCGGCTTCAAATAAAATTTCTGAATCGAGCAGCGTAAAATCATTTAAAGATAATATAAAGCTTAGTAATTGATTCGTTCCGTAAACCCCAAAGAACAATGTAGAAGCAAAACAACAACAAACCAAAGTAAGAAAAAAAAACACCGATACACCGCAACAATCGCGGTTTACCGCACAAGAACGAACTACGGAAAAAAATGTAAACTACCTCCGATAAACATCGTTGGAAAAAACTCGAAAACAATAAAGACAGCTCTGTAGAAAAAGCTTAAAATGAAGGAATTCTATGTGAGAGACAATGGACAAAACAAACTGACGGTGAACGTATCCAGTTACGAAGACTATTATAAAGTCAAGGCGACCTTAGACCAATCGAATACAAGGTATTTCACATACACCCCAAAAACTGAAAAGAGTCAAACGTTCATCCTTAAAGGAATGAACAATAGCTTCGAACCAGAAGAAATTCCTAATAAGCTAAAAGAAATGCATATTAAAGACCTTGAATTCACAAAAGTATCCAGACTCACAACAGCTCATCCATTGAAAGTGAACAAGAAACTTCCAATTTTTATTGTGCAGATATCGGCAGCTAGCGTATCCTCACAATTGCGTAGCATTAAATATTTCAACCATCAAGTCATAAGATGGGAAAAATTGCGAAAAACCGAAATCTTCCAATGCAAAAAATGCCAAAGACTCGGGCATGTAGCATCTAATTGTAACATGGGGTAACGATGCGTCAAATGTGACGAGAACCAAACAAGACAAAGAGATAAATAGAGAAGTCCTCTTCTGTGTATTGTGCAACAACCATGGACACCCAGCATCGTACAAAGGCTGCCTGAAGAGACTAGAATTGCTAAACAAAATCAAAGAAAAGAAACGAGTAGAACAAGAAAGGAGGCAACATAAAATCATACAAATAAATAACTATGTGAGACCTAACCTCCGATACTCTAAAGTCGTAAGAAACAACCCGACAAAAAACGGAGTGTGTCGCAGAGAAGCATTCGCTAATAACGTTATCCAAAACCCCCAACCGATAACAGAAACACAAAAGATTTCGGAAATAGCCGAAGACGTTAAGAAGACTCTCATAGAGGTCTTTCAAAAGCAATTTGACTGGCTTAATGAGAGAGTCATCGAAAATTCAAGACGTATGGACGTTCTTTTAGATATCATCGAACAAAATGACAATGGATACGCATATTATAATAAAAAAAAAAACCGACAGCAAAGACTTAACATAGTCAGCATAAATGTAAACTCGCTCATACAAAACTACAGAAGAGCAACTCTTTTTAAATTCATAAAAACACTTAAACCTGACATCATTCTCAAAAGTGAAACCAAGCTTAATAGCATCCATAAAATATCATTCCAAAACTATGACATCAAAAGAACGGACAGACCAAACTCCGTTCAAGGTGGGGGTAGCGCTATAGCAATAAAGAGAAACATCAAGTACACCAATATAAATCTGCAAGCACTTACGAAATCGAAAATAATAAAAACTACTTTGATAAAATTCAACCTCACCAATGGCGTTTCGATATACATAATTGCAGCTTACTCGGCAGGTAACCACAAAAAATAATTTCATCTCGAATTCGCAAAAATGTTCTGATACCTGAAACTGGAAACATTGAATAGCTACTTCGTAATAGCAGGTGACTTGAACGCTAAACACCGACACTGCAAAAATAACACATTCAATCCAAGAGGAACATTTCTCTTCAATTGGCTGCAAGAGAACGACATAGAGTATAAATCTTGTCTAAGGGGCACAGATATCCCCTCATATCCTAGAGGAAACTCATACATAGATATCTGTATAGCGGACTGTAGAATAAAGTTCCACAACACCGACAAAGACGGAAACTTTACATGTTTACCCTACGATAGCGACCACAATGCGGTATCGATGACGATCTCTAAAGAAAAAGATACTCTTTTTACTCTAGAATTGCAGGACATTTCACATTTTTTAAACAACAGACAAACCGACTAGGACAAATTTCGGAGCTTTCTAAATAACTATTGCAAAATAAAGATACCTAGAGATAGAAACCTATCGAACAACGAAATAAACAGTTATCTGGCAGTGATGACGAGGCTATAAAAAAAGCAATAAACTCAACGGTTACGAAAATAAAACACAGAGACTCAATCGAAGTATACTCGAATGAACGCATAAGAAAAATACAGAAGACAAAAAGGTATCTCATAACGAGAATAAATCGGACGTACAGGAGGTTTGAATATCATGATAATCCAGAACTTACGATGCTCAAAGACACATTATCGGATGTTAAACAACAACTTAAAAAAGAATACTCAATATCTATAAATAAATATTAGCGAAAGAAAATCTGCTATATTCCAAAAAACGATCCAGAAAATATGTTCCCAATAATAAACCGGATATTAAGACCACGTGGGAAAGCAGCGATCGCGAATCTACAGATACCAGAAAATAATAAAGACTTACTGGAGAGAGCGGGCATCGATATAGAAACATTAAGCAAGAAACAATCGAACAACTACATTATCGCCAAACCAAAAGATAAGCTCAATGTAATAGGAGCACATTTTGAAAATACTTATACCCAAAATAGCGAGATAGGTAAAGAACGTCTATGTAGACTGATTAAAAGGACAGTAAATAATCTCAGAAATGAAATTGTTTAAGAAGAACGCAATAAGACTACAGTGACTGAGTTCTCGGTGGACAGCCATTTCGATAAACCCTCGAACGAAACTTTTAATTACTTCACCACAAGGAAGAACTAATAAAAATATTCAGAAAGCTAAATAATAAAAAATTAGAAGGCATAGACAACATACCAAACATCGCTCTGAAAAACCTGCCGGTAAATATGATGGACCTATACGGAGTGCTTTTTAATAGCCCACTGAACAACAAATATTTTCCGGACAGCTGGAAAAAAGCAAAGGTAGTAGCAAAACCAAAACCTGGAAAAGACGCGGAACCATCGAGCTACAGGCCTTTTAGCTTATTACCGAACATAGGAAAAGTTTTCGAAATCATCGTTAATAGAGCACTAACTAATTTCTGTAACGAGAACGATATCATACCAGAAAAACAATTTTGTTTCAAACACAGACACTTTACTCTACACGATGTCAATAAACTCACCTCAGACATCTGCTGGGCGCTCAATAATAACGAATGCGTGGGAGCTTGCTTAATAGATCTTGAGTAAGCATTTGATAAATTATGGACAGACGGACTTATATACAAAATGATCAAGAAAAAATTTCCAGACCAATTGATCAAATTAACGTACAACATGGTACAAGAAAAAAGTTTTGTGACTACCGACGGTAACGAGATAACAAATACTGAATTCGAGGTGAAAAATGGTCTTCAACAGGGAACAGTTAACTCACCAATACTCTTTAACATCTACAACAGCGACATACTGAGACTTTTTAGTTTTAACTCGAACAATAATAAATCTGCAATATCATTCGCCGACGATTTGATCATCTATAACAAAGGGAAAAAAGCCACGAATATCCAAGAGCAATTTGAGAAAGCCTTTCACGAAGTATTATTCTACTGCGATTCCTGGAAGCTTAAAATAAAAACAAGTAAATGCGAAACGATACTATTCAGACCACGACTCGACAAAGCGAACCGAGATGTGAAGAAAAATTGGAAGAGCTTTGGAATCAAAAAAGCGAAAGACTCAGATGATAAAATACCACACAAAACAACGATAAAATACCTAGGAGTATATGAGAAACTTGAGAAAACAAAGAAAGGATTCCAGAAATTGGGGAGGCTAAAATTAAAGTTAACTGCTACCTGACGATAATCCGCCCAATATTGACATATGGAAGCCCGATTTGGTTCAACCAAAATTCGGCAACGATGGAAAAAATCAGGTCATTCGAACGAAAATGCCTACGTGCCTGCCTGGGAAAATATAGAACAGCTGACTCGAACTACCAAAAATACATAGGCAACGCTAAATTATACAATTTAGCAAATACAAGCATAATAGATACGCATATTTTCAAACTGAATAGAGATCATTTCGTCCACACGAGGTAAGTACCTGGCAGTAGTCTAATCTCAGCAATAACATATCCAAACGACTCTTACTTCAAGAAAACGCTAATGACGGGATATATACCACCCGAAGCATTCATCTACCTGGATAAAATGAGATACATCCAGGACAATAATAACGTCCCCATAATATACCACATAAGTAGAAAAGCGAGGAAAACGACAATTGAATATGACCAATTCTTGGACAGCAAGAATCAATCCAACTGCTTGATATACAAAATGACGCTATCTAAGAAAGATCGTAAGGACCAGCATCGGCGGAATGTAAAGAAATACTGGTGGTTAAGCGATGGAAGGGAAAAGACAGAATAAATGAGTTTCGATACAAACTAGGGACAAAAGTTCCATAAGAAGAATCGACTAGTCTAGTCCAAAGACCGATAATAAAAATTGTAAATAATGTGTGTATAAATATACAAATAAATACGTTAGGTTAAATAAAAATAAATAGATTAAGCGAACAGTTTTGAAGTCTTTCTGTTCGATGAATGAAAGTAACGGAAAAAAAGCGTAAACGTAAACATTGTGAACGTTAAAAAAATATATATATATATAAGGATCACGGATAGCCGTATAGCCCTAAATGTACCATGACTGTTCATGACATTGCGAGCCGCGTAACCGGCCTTTATGTCTCAACAACAACAAAAATATTATTATATCTTTTTTTTATTATGAATCAATCAAACAATATTGTACTCTGTGGCTTAAAAGGAAACAAATAAACGTTTTAATTAAAAATAAAAAAAAATAAAATACTACTTCCCTTTCGATCATTTAAGTCAAGCAACGCTGAGTACGATTAGTACTTCGATGGGTGACCCGGTTGAGGAAAAATAAAAGAGAAAGAAGGAAAGACGACTTTATCCTGTGAGTTTGAAATCGCTTTGCCGCGTTTTGCAAATACCGACAAACTTCGTGGTGTCGTTATTTACCATGTCGCTCGGAAAAATTTCACTCTCATCACTTTTTCCCAAACGCACCAATAGAAGTATAACTTTAAAAAAATGTTGTGTCTATCCTTTATCTTTTAATCATTCTTTCCGCTGATTTAGAGATATGTGTTATATTTTCTAAGAAAATATTATCATACTTGTAGTAAGCGGTTTAAAAATCACCAAAATAATTACTTAGAAAACGATTTCATAACTTTTTAATAAGAATTTGTCAAATTTTTAGTTTGTCTTTATTCTTTTTATTTCAATCTTTAATTTGTTAAACATTAATGAAAATATTTTTTATTTCAATACAAAATTCAAAATTTAAAAAATATTTTTTAGTTTTAATTACTCTTTCTTGCAATTTTCTAAAAAATATTTTTTGCAATAAAAATTTGAAAACCAAGAAAATTTTTGAAAGTTTTCATAATAAACAAATAAACTAAACTAGAAAATTTTTTTGTTAAAAAACTTTTGAATTTTGTATTTATGTATTAAAAAAAAAAAAATTAATATTGAGAAAATCTTACGAATATAATTAATTTAAATGTATCTTAATATTCCACAACCTGCAGAAAGGACAAATTTTAATAGGTTAAGTATTTTGTTAGTTTTTACGAAGAGTGTATGATTTTGTGAAGTTAAGTCTGCTGACAAAACCCTAAACTAACTTTCTTTCTTAACAATATTACTAAGCAAGGTTACATGTCTTATAACTATAAGCTAGAACTAAATAAATAAGGATAACAAAAAGGACTAAAAAAACTAGAGTAATACAACCTAATAAATTGAATAACGTTCTATATATATATATATGTATATATATATATAGTTCTTTTTTACTTTAAAAATATCGTTATTTCTTTTTATGAGATTAAAATTCATGGAAGAAATGCAAAAAAATATCAACGGTTATAGAGTTTAAAAAAAGTGTCTATTTTAGTGGAAGAAAAGGGTAAATACAGATGATTTATGCATAATGCTATTCGTCAGGTATAATCAATAAATGCTGAGTGAACTTTATCCGAAAACGACTTTTTTGTCTATATAGTTGATACATTCAAACTAGCTCAATGCTGTTCAATATTTTTTCTCGTTTTTTTTTTGTCATTTAAATGAACAATTTAGGCAGTAGTCGTTTAAGACATAGTTTACATCGTAAGTAAATCGAGTCTCGATGAACAGTCTTTCAGCGACCTTTGAACGAATATAATGGAAAGGAGCAAGTAATTACGCAGTTATCATTGCTTTTTTCTTATACACAGTTTAAAATTCGTTGACAAGTGTAACCCCTGTGACAATAATATATATTTTGGGTCGATTTTTATTACTTTTATAAAGAAAGAGCTATTGTGATGGGTTTTCAAATAATTAAATTCTGTTTTAGGAAGATTTCTTAGTGCTTCAAGTTTTAAACTAATGTCTGTTATAAACAAATTAGAAGTATTGTCTATACTATCTTATAACGCTTTAGGTTATCATATTGATATTCAAATGTTGATAATTTCTTCTATAATTATCGTGATATATTAAGAGCTAAAATAGTATTTTAAGAGTATTAAGTACTTACTTAAAAAGAGGAATTTATTATTGTCAATTTTAGAATTTTTTGAAACTTTATATATTTACAGGTTGCTATTAGGAGTAGATTTATAGTTGCATTAGGAGTAGAGCATATAGAAAAATTGTCTACTTCATTTAAGCGCTTGTAAAAACTGTCGGTAACGTAATGAATATATATTTATCACGGAATCGCTTAAACAAATCTTATTTAGCAGGATGTATTTTTTTTTTTTAAATTATACTTCTTTTAACGCGTTTGGGGAAAAATAATTACAGTAAATTTTACGATGCGTACGCAGCGCGACAAAAAAAAATTTTCGAAATAGATCAACGACTTCCGGTGTTTATGATGCGCGTGCAAAGCGATTTAAAATTTAATGCATAATTTAATTCGATATATCTTCTTTCATTTATTGTTGACTGATTTCTATATTCTGATTATTTTTCAATACTAAATAGCGAGCTTCGCCAGACGAGAATTTTTTTAAGAAATCGTGTTGCACTGAAAGTTTTAACAATCTATGTACGATCCGTAAATATTTTAGGTTCTTAGCGTATATTCAAAACACGAGCCTAAATCATTTTAAAATATCATAGAGAGAATATTCTTTCCAGGTAGTTTTGAGAATATCGAAATGGTATTAGCGCACCTCTGTACTCTTCAAACCGTTGCTAAGCAATGTTGCTATGCTGGGTCCCTTACCAAAGACACTCATCCTTTTCTTATACGGGTTTATTTTAATTATTAATTACGGTTGTGATTGATATTAAAAAACTGTGAATATCTTAAAAAATATCTTCAAAAACATTAATTATTTGTGAACATTAGTAATAAAAATTATTTTTAAAGTACATTAAAGTATGTAACTCCGCCTGCATGATCGCTGGGCGGATCGAGATCAGCGATCATGTTGCCGGTCCTAAGCCCGGGAAAAGTAGGAAGGTTTTTGGATCAGGTTAGCTCCGTACACAACGTAAAAAAAAATTTGCGGCTCATAGAAACGACACTCTGCCTCGGAATAAGAAAAAAAAAGAATGATACGAACATATTAGCAGAATGGACAACAGAAGAATCGTCAGAATTGCACGGGATAAGTCACCGATTGTCGGCAGAAGTACGGGGCGCCCACAAAAAAGATGGTGCCACAATTTAACAGTGCAATAGGCAGAAAAACGTAGTTACGAAACAGGCAACTTGCCTAAACTAAAGAATGAAGAAGAAGAAGATTAAGGTATGTATTAATATTTATTAGTTTTAATTTGTTTCAGTTTCTCTTTATAGTGATCACCAATTTATGTTAAAAATGGTTAAATTCGATAACATGCAGTATAATTTTTTATGCTATAATCACATAATGAAACTTTTCTGATTTAAATCTAAGAATACCTATGAATTACAAATTGTTCTCTTTATCCTGATATTATAATAAGCAATTGTAAGTAGAATAGCTTAAAGTTTAGTTAAAATACTTTACCGAGTAAAAAGTATGTATTAAATTATTTTTTATTTCAATTTATACTGCTCTCTGATTCGTATTTTATATTTTTTATATTTCATACATAAACTACTTTCTTAATTAGGTTAAGCTAAGTATGCGGCTTTACATTTTTTATTCCAATTAAAGACCGTAACAAATCCAAAAAAAGACTCTATTCCAGATTCAGATCTATGCATATAAATTTAATCTCTCAATGGGTTTACGATATAAAAATTTCTTTTATTTAATGTCTCCTTCGTAGTAATTTAATGCAAATTATTATGCGAATATAGTTCAACCACAGATACAGAGAATAAGCAAGATATGAATCTGGTAATAGGTAAAAATAATTGGTTTACATTAGCGAATATTATCGATCATCAAGCAGTGAGGGAAGAAAAACAGGTTTCTTTATAAACTATATTCCATGTAAAAAATAATTAATAAAAATAATAATAATAATAATAATAATAATAATAATAATAATAATAATAAAAATATTAATTAAAAATAAGATATTTATTTATTAATAATTTTCTACAAAAATTCTTATTTAACTATAATCTCTTGATACTTTTTGACCATTATCAATATACATTTAAATTTCTTTTCAGTTTTTGAGATTTCTAAAACTAAAGAAGAAAAATGTATGTTGCGTGTGTATATTGCAGTGTAATTAATGTTACTTTCGTTATAAAAATATATGTAATATAAAGTATTCATCACAAACAAATGTGGAACGTTATAAGACGTATAGGCTGCGAAAAAAAATGTTTTGTTACGCAAATGATCTATAAATTCATACCTCTGTACATATTTTCAAATTATTTTTCCTATAAAAATAATAATTATTATTTTAAAGGCAAAGAAAAATAAAGGATATTGATTTTAGCTATCTTCAACGTAACGAAAAAAAAAAATTAAAAATAGAAGAGTGTTTGAAAAATTTCCCTGTCGATGGTACGCTAGGAAAAAAGGTAATTCGCTATAAAGGTCTTAAATAAATACACTAATTATGTTCATGGAAATACGCAATTGTCCTCTTCAATGTGTCCAAAATGAGAGTAGTACAGACCGAATTAGTTGCAACACAATTTGAGTGTTCGCGCGCAGAGATATTATTGATGCTCTGTTAAGTAAGTTGTTGAATTCCGCGTAGGTAATTATCGGTCGGACAGAGGTTTTATATACGCGTGACTTACTTTTAATACCCATATGCCTATTTCTCCATATGATATCCCTATAGTATCCGGAAATTATGGAGGCTTTAGCTGCTTGGTCTTTTACCTCCTCCTCTAGGTGTCTGTTAATCGTGATGTTACTCTTAGATATTTGAATCGCATAACTCGGCTTAGGTTTTTGTTATATACAGCTAACTGTCTTCATCTGGGCTCCTTGGAGATGGAAAGTTATTCGATCTTCTGTACCGAAATAGTCATGTTAAGTTTTCCTGCCATCTTTTCGAATTTGTACAGCATCCCTTGTAAGTCGTCTTCGTCTTCTGACATGATGACTGAATCGTCGGCGTAATATATTATTTTTATTGAAGTCTATTACTTAAAAATCGATTTTAATATTGGACGCCCGGTAAGAAAAAAATATTAAAAGTAAAATTTAGTGGTCAAATGATTTAATTAAGTTTTTTGTGCGCAACCTATCGTGCACATCTCTCACTTTTTTATAATGTTGTGTATAGCTTCTATACTAGTGTGCTGTAGACGTACACAGGGTATGCTGCTAAGCAGCTGACGCATGTGAGTAGTTTATGTGTATATACCTACACGTTATATATATGTATATACATAATATATACTGTAAAGCGTCTATAAATGATGAATATATATATCTTCTTCTTCATTCTTTGGTTTAGGCAAATTGCCTGTTTCGTAACGACGTTTTTCTGCCTATTGCATTGTTAAATTGTCGCACCATCGTTTTCGTGGGCGTCCCGTGCTTCTACGGCCAACCGGTGACTTATCCCGTGAAATTCTGACAATTCTTCCGTTGTCCATTCTGTTGATATGTTCGTTCCATTCTTTTTTTCTTTTTGGTATCCATTCGTTAATGTTTTCCACTTTGTATGTTCTTCTTATATCTTCACTTCTTTCTCGATCCAGAAGTGTTTTTCCAGTTATTCTGCGAAGAACTCTCATTTCGATTGTTTCTAGTAACTGTTTCGTTTTCGCCGTGTCTAGTCGAGTTACTGCGGTATGTGACATAATAGGTCTTACCATTGCCTTGTTGATTCTTGCTTTGGTCTCTATGTCCATGTTCTTGTTTCGCCATATTGTGTCATTCAAACAACCCGCTATTCTAGATGCCTTCATTGTCTGTTCTCTTACCTCTGCTTCAACATCACCATACCCTGAGATTTCTATTCCTAGGTTCTTAAATGACATTTCCTGCTGAATAACCTTCCCTTCAATTTCTAGTTTGCACCTTAACGGTGTCTTTGATGTTGTCATGCATTTAGTTTTTTGGGCCGATATTTTCATATTGAATTATTTGGCTATGCAGTTAAATCGGTGTAGCAGACGTTGTAGATCATCCTCATTTTCGGCCACTAATACAGCGTCATCAGCATAGCATAGGATGATTATTTCTTCGTTGCCCATTTTATATCCTTTTAGCAGTCTTACATTTTTTATTATTTCGTCCATAATGATGTTAAAAAGCAGGGGACTTAGGGAATCCCCTTGTCGGATACCACGACCTGCATCAATCGGTTCAGTCAAGGCACCATAAATCTTTGCTTGGATCTTATTGTTTCTATAGATGTCCTCTATGGTCTTGATAAGATTATTCGGAATTTGCCGATTATAGAGGAGGTGTATAACATCCTTTAACTGCACTCGGTCGAATGCCTTTTCCAGATCAATGAAACACATATATGCTGGTCTGTTGTATTCAATTGATTTTTCTGTTATCTGTCTTATGATGAAAACCGCGTCTGTGCATGATCTGCCTGATCTGAATTCCTGTTGTTCGTCTTCTAGATTCGTTAAGCTGTTAATTTTGTTTGTTATAACCTTTGTCGTTAGTTTTAATGAAGTGTTTAAAAGATATATTCCCCTGTAATTTGTAGGTAGTTTTTTGTCTCCTTTTTTAAACATAACTATAGTTGTGCTTGCTCGCCATTCCTCAGGTATTTTGTGTGGGCATAGTATTTTTTGGATTAGGAATGTTAACTGTTGTGTGAGACGTTGGCCACCATATTTCAGCAATTCGTTTGGGATGCCATCTTGCCCTGAGCTCTTCCTATTCTTTAGTTTTCGAATAGCTGTTTCTACATCACTAGACTCAATTTGTATGTCGCTTTTAGTTATTATTTCTGGCGTATTTAGTTCTGCTTGAGGTTCTTCAGGTTTATAGAGTTCTGTTAGATAGTTAATCAAGGTTGCTCTTGAGATCTGATTTGTTTCTATCATTTCGTTAACCTGCTTTCTTTGACTTCTAATAAATCGCCAGATTTGTTTTTGGAGTCTATAGAAGTAACTCTCCATTCTCTTCGAAAAAATCTCCCAATGGTGTTTTTCTGTTTGCCTTTCTAATGTCGCTGTTTGCTTCCGGATTCGTCTATACCTTTCGTATGATTTAGGTGTCCGTAATGTTCTATAGTTAAGGTATGCTATTTTCTTTTTTTTTGCATATTTCCTTAATCTCTGAGCGGCACCAAGGAGTTTTGATCATTCCAGCCCGGTTTTTTACATTTCGTGTTCCAAGGGCTTCATATGCAGCTTCTAAAATGTTAGTTTTTAGTTTCTTCCAGGCTGTGTTTATATTATCTTCTTCTTTTATTGGGTTTATTTCGATTTTTTCATTCAATCTGTTCTCATATAGTTGTTTGGTTGGTAGGTTCCATAGTGACTCGATGTTTATTTTCGATTCTTGAGTTGCTCGGTCATGATTTCTTTGTTGTTTAAACTTCATTCTTATTTTTGCTAATAGCAGGCTATGATCGCTTCCTACATTCGCGGAATTTAACTTCCTGATATCTAATATTTGGTTTGGTTTGACGTGTCTGTTTGTAACAATATAATCAATTGTAGACCTGAAGCCTTTGGTGTTGCTTTATGTAAATTTATAGTGTTCCTTATGATTGTAAAATGTATTATTAATCTTTAGCTCGTTAAATGTGCGTAACTGTGTCATTAGTTCTACATTATCGTTTAACACATTTTCCTTAAACCTTTGTTTTATTCCAGGTATTATTTCGTTTCCGATGCGGTCGTTAAAATCTCCAAGGTTTATCATTTGTTCATTACTTTGTAATGATCCGAATATATTTTGTAGCTGTTCGTAGAAGGCTTCTCTTTCTTCTTTTGGTTTGTTATCTTCGGGTGCATAAATTGACACTATATTTAATTTTTGGTCATCTGTTTTTATTTTTACCACAATTATTCGTGAAGATATGTAATCACACTCTTGTATGTTGTTTTTATATTTCTTGGATACTGCGATAGCTACCCCTTCTTTTGCACTGATTTGTTTCTCTATACCACTATAGATCACTAAGTAGTCGTCGTATTGCATTTGTCCTTTGCCTTTCTTTTTGGTTTCTTGTAAGGCGCATATATCAATTTTATTATCTTTTAATTCTTTTAGGGTTTCTTGGTCTTTATTATTAAATGACTTGATGTTTCAGGTAGCCAGACGCAATATGTGTTCTTTTTTCCAGTTCTTTGTCCTTTTTCTTGCTCGGGTCGTCATCTGTGAATCCGTCCTATTCCGAGGCAATATTTTGTTTCTGTGAGCAGTATTTTATTTTTTACGTTGGGTAGGGAGCTAGCCTGATCCAACAACCTTCCTCCTTTTTCCGGGCTTAGGACCGGCAACATGATCGTTGATCTCGATTATGCAGGCGGAGTTAATATATATATAGTATATTAGTTTTACTGTAATGATACGGATAGTAAGCATCATTTTTTTTTTATTTTTAAGTTTAGTCTTATTATTGATATTGATATCGATAACTAATATTATTATTTCGGATTATTAATATTGGTAATTATATTCACATAAAGTAAAGTTAAAATTATATAAACTATCGAAGAAACTGGTATAGATAAATTGCTGGAAAATCAGATAAGCACGTGGGTTCTGGGTATATTATAATTCATGTAGTAATATGAGAGATGTTTATTGTATATATAATCAATTGCGATTTCAATTTATTAAAAATTTAATTATTGGTGTCGTTTATATAAATTTGTATGTAAGCTATATATATAATTAAATATTTAATTTATTATGGACAATATAAATACAGTATTTTTAACCACATCAAAAAATTCTGAACCTAACCTACAATAGTATTTTTTTGAATATCTTTATTTTTTTCAGAAATTTTTTCCAGGTTATTACAGTTTATATTATAAATTACTTATGTAATATAAATAATTTTTATTTACAATTATATAGATATCTGAGATAGATAAATAGATTATCAAAATAATTATAATAATTTTTTTATTACTATGTTTTTGTAAAATTTTCTATTAGAAAGTTATTATTTTTTAGCATATTTAAATAATTTACATGTATTATTAACTATGTAATAAATGACCTATGTATGTAAAAGATCTAATAATATAATTATTTTCGTTTCTTTGCAAAAAATTAAAAAAAAGAATTTTAAATATCATAGGTTCAAAAAATTTTATCTTTAATAATTTTTTTTAAATTTTCGGCAAAGAACGAAAATTTACTATATAAATAAATCCTTTACATACAGTAATTATTAATACATATAAATTATTTAAGTATGATAAAAATAATAACTTTTATGAAAAAAAAATTTATAACAAATTAAAATAAAAACTTATTTTTATTTATTTAGATAGTATTATTTATATATTAATTATTATAATTCATTATGTAATAAAAATAATTTATAACAAATAAAAATAAATGTTTGTAAATAAATTTTTTTACCTTTTATAACTTTTTTTATAACTTTTTTTGGAGTTGGTTAATATTTTTGATAACTTTTATTTTCGATTGTATTCAAATGATTTTTCTGTTATCTGTCTTATGATGAAAACCGCCTGTCTGCACGATCTGCCTAATCTGAATCCCTGTTGTTCGTCTTCTAGGTTCGTTAAGCTGTTAATTTTATTCGTTATAACCTTTGTTGTTAGTTTCAGTGAAGTGTTTAAAAGATTTATTCCCCTGTAGTTTGTCGACAGTTTTTTGTCTCCTTTTTTAAACATAACTATAGTTGTAATAGTTCGCCATTCATCGGGTATTCCGTGTTGGTATAGGATTTTCTGGATTAGAAATGTTGACTGTTGTGTGAGACGTTGGCCACCATATTTTAGTAATTCGTTTGGAATGCTATCTTGCCATGGGCTCCTCCTATTCTTTAGTTTTCGAATAGCTGTTTCTACATCACTGGTCTCAATTTGTATGTCGTTTTTATTTACTATTTCTGGCGTATTTAGTTCCGCTTGAGGTTCTTCTGATTTATAGAGTTCTGTTAAGTAGTTAATCCAGGTTTCTCATGTGATCTGATTTGTTTCAACCATTTCATTGACCTCTTTTCTTTGATTTCTAATAAAGCGCCAGATTTGTTTTTTGAGTCCATAAAAGTCACTCTCTATTCTCTTCGAAAAAATCTCCAAATGGTGTTGTTTTGTTTGCTTTACTAATGTCGCTGTTTGATTCCGGATTCGTTTATACATTTCGTATGATTCAGTTGTTCGTAATGTTCTATAGTTAAGGTATGCTATTTTCTTTTTTTTGCATATTTCCTTAATCTCTTGGCGGAACCAAGGAGTTTTGATTATTCTAGCCCGGTTTTTTATATTTCGTGTTCCCAGGGTTTCATATGCAGCTTCTAAGATGTTTGTTTTTAGTTTCTTCCAGGCCGTGTTTGTATTATCTTCTTCTTTTATTGGCTTTATTTCGATTTTATCCTTCAACCTGTTCTCATATAGTTGTTTGGTTGGTAGGTTCCATAATGACTCGATGTTTATTTTCGATTCTTGAGTTGCTCGGTCATGATTTCTTTGTTGTTTAAACTTCATTCTTATTTTTGCGAGTAGCAGGCTATGATTGCTTCCTACATTCGCGAAATTTAACGTCCTGATATCTAGTATTTGATGTGGTTGAATGTATCTATTGGTAAAAATATAATCAATTGTAGACCTGAAGTCTCTGGTGTTGCTGTATGTGAATTTGTAGTTCTCTTTGTGGTTATAAAATGTATTGTTATTCCTTAGATTGTTCAATGTGCACAATTGTGTCATAAGTTCTCCATTTTCATTTAACACATTTTCGTGGAACCTTTGTTTTATTCCAGGTATTATTTCATTTCCGATGCGGGCGTTAAAATCTCCAAGGATTATTATTTGTTGGTTATTTGGTAATGATCCGACTATATTTTGTAGTTGGTCGTAGAAGGCATCTCTTTCTTCTTTTGGTTTATTATCTTCGGGTGCATAAATTGACACTTTATTTAATTTTTGATCTTCCGCTTTCATTTTTACAACCAAGATTCGTGAAGATAAGTAGCTACATTCTTGTATATTGTTTTTGTATTTCTTAGACACTGCGATAGCTACCCCTTCCTTTGCTCTGATTTGTTTTTCAACCCCACTATAGATCACTAAGTAATCATCGTATTGCAATTGTCCTTTGCCTTTCTTTTTAGTTTTTTGTAAAGCGCATATATCAATTTTATTATCTTTTAGTTCTTTTAGGGTTTCTTTATCTTTATTATTAAATGACTTGATTTTCCAGGTAGCCAGACGTATTATGTGTTTTCTTTTCTAACTCGTTGTCCTTTTCCTTGCTTTGGTCGTAATCTGTGGATCATTCCTATTCCGAGGCAGAGTGTCATTTCCATGAGCCGCAATCTTTTTTTTACGTAGTGTAGGGAGCTAACCTGATCCAAAAACAATCCTTTTCCCGGGCTTAGGATCGGCAACATGATCGCTGAGCTCGATCTGCCCAACGATCATGCAGGCGAAGTTATTATACGTACTATACGTATGTTTCATTCGTTTGGAAAATGCATTCGACCGTGTGCTGTTAAAGGATGTTATACACCTCCTTTATAACCGGCAATTTCCGAATTATTTCATCAAGACCATCGAGAACATCTACAGAAACAATAAGATCCAAGCAAAGATAAATGGTGCCTTGACTGAACCGATTGATGCAGGTCGTGGTATCCGACAAGGGGATTCCCTAAGTCCCCTGCTTTTTAACATCATTATGGACGAAATAATAAGAAATGTAAGACTGCTAAAAGGATATAAAATGGGCAACGAAGAAATAACCATCCTATGCTATGCTGATGACGCTGTATTAGTGGCCGAAAATGAGGATGATCTACAACGTCTACTACACCGATTTAACTGCATAGCCAAATCATTTAATATGAAGATATCGGCCCAGAAAATTAAATGCATAACATCGTCAAAGACACCGTTAAGGTGCAAACTAGAAATTGAAGGGAAAGTTATTCAGCAGGAAATGAGATTTAAGTACCTAGGAATAGAAATCTCAGGGTATAGTGATGTTGAAGCAGACAATTAAGGCATCTAGAATATCGAGTTGTTTGAATGACACAATATTCTTTCAAATCGCTCCAGATGAAAATACAGCTTTAAAAAGTTTACTGTTGATAAATACGTAGAGGAATTGTTTTTTCCAGCAATTTACTTACATGAATTTCTTGTATTTCGAGACGACATTACGGTGACTTCATTTATGATTGCAACCTAGTTTATAAATTGGGTTCAAACATATCGTCACGTACAACAATATGTCTAAAGAGAGCAACTTCTATCTGAAGATAATATTACCGCCTGTTTAGAGAGATACTAAGTTTTTATGAAATCGATTCCTAATTATGCAGCTTACTGATTTGCGCGTAAGCAAGATCTATTGGTAATGATGTGCTAGTTGGAAAAACCAACATCGTCTTTGACTATCAGTTCTAATTAAATTGGGTGACCGATTCTTTTCAAGCTTCTTCAAAGACTTAAAAATAAAGGAGAAATACTGACAGATGAGCAGATTGAAAAATTAAATTACTTTCAAAAAACAACCTTAGTCAATAAAAATGCCGTAAGTTGCGCAATTTACTTCAATAAGTTGGTTAATATCATCGTATTAATTTTACAATCAAAGGAAGTAAGACCGTTTGGAAAATATAGAGTTGTAAACTACTTCAAACGAATCGACTTTTAACATAAAGGTAATCCACATTTCTATTTATTATTATGGTTGGATAATAAACCAAACAATGCGATGGGAGTCACTTATGAAGACGCGATTGCCTTAATTAATAATCTTATCTCAGTAAGTTCATCAGAAGCTTCTGGACACATAAAATTTCAAACTTATAAGCATTCATTAACATGCTATAAAAATACTTTTGCGAATGCTCGGAAATGTAGATTCGAGGCACCTTTCTTGCCTATTCGTAGAACAACTATTCTTATACCACTAGTGAAAGAAAATCCAGAGTAGAGAAGACTAAAATTACCATTCTAAAATATACGAAAAAACTTAGAAGATAATGATTACAACACACTGAAAACTTTAATCAAGCTAATCACATAATATTAGATGACGATTATATAAACATCTTACAAGTTAGAATAACTCGACCGAGAGTTTTTATAAAACAGCAACCTTCCAAAAATTGGTATAATTATTTTATTCCTTTAATTCTTAACGTAGTTGGGTTCAATTCATCACTAAAGAATATTAACACGTTCGTCGCCAAGCGCTTTTTCAATGAGTTTCTCTCGAGGCCCAAATTCAACTGTCGGAGCGCCGATACATAAACAGAGTGATAAACGGGAAGTAGCTGGGACGTAACTCGAGTATCGTTTTCCATTCATTACATTCAAAATATTCCATTCGATACTTTGATATTCATTCGATACTTCGATAATTTTCATTTTGATACTTTTTTATCTACCTATATATACTTTTTTATCTATCTATATTTTTTATATATCTACAGGTGTACCTTTTGTTGCATTCTAAACAATTTTTTTCCTTTTGTTGCATTCTGAACAATTTTTTTTCTTTTGTTGCATTATAAAAAATTTTTTTCCTTTTGTTGTATTCTTTCTTTATAACTAATATTTAGTTCTAAAATTGGAAGAACGATAAGGTTTTCGGCTAATGGACTGTCTAGGCTCTCACAGCAGTTATCGCTGATCCTTCATTTGAGAAGCATACTTTTATCCTCAAAATGTTCATTGGAAAGGGTAAAAATGTAATTTAAAGTGAGGAGAGCAGTGATAAGGAAGTAGTGAGTTTTAGAAGAAAAGTGCTAAATAGAATCTCATCGAGTTCAAGCTTCGATTCTGAGGAATCATATGCAAGTGAAGACCTTGACCATATGTTAGAAGAACTTGCTCTGGACGAAGAAGAGGAGCTGAACTCTATTGATTATTCATTGGACCATATTCAGTGTAACGAGTTTGCTAAGAGGCAACAATCATTTACGTTCACCGGACAAAGTGGCCTTCTAATGGATTTGCCGTCTGACATTAGTACAAGTGAAGTACTTTCGCTTCTCTTGGATGAAAACCATATAAGCCTTTTAGTCACGGAGATCAACAGATATGCAGAGCAAGAATTGCAACAAGATACGACTGAACATGCTCAATTGAAGAGGTGGAAGCCCACAACTTGTGGAGAAATAAAAAAATTTATAGGACTGATGATTTGGATGGGTCTGGTAAAGACACCGCTCTTTACATGTTGGTCAAAGGACCCGATCTACAACTTCGCATTTCCGCGCAGTTAGATGTCCCGTAATCGTTTTGAGTTACTGTTAGCAAACTTGCATTTTGCAAATAACGAAACGATAGAAGAGGGTAACAGACTCGGAAAAGTTTTGCTACTCCTAAACCTATTGGTAGATAATTACTAGAAAGTCTTTTTACCAGGTGAAGATATTGTAATAGACGAAACAATGATTCATTGGAGGAGACGACTCTTATTCAGGCAGTTTATCCCAACGAAATCCAAAAATATGGTATAAAACTGTTCAAATTGTGCTCTACCGAAGGATATACATGGTCGGCGAAAGAATATTCTGGACGAGATACCAGCGAAAGAAGGCAAGTTGGCCTAGCGGAAAACGTCTGCATTGAACTAGCAGATAAATTGATAAATGAGAGACGAACTTTGTTTGTCGGCAACTTTTATACCAGTTATGAGCTAGCACTCAAATTTTTACAATTCAAGACGCATGTCGTTGGGACTGTGCGGTATAACAAAAAATTTATGCCGAAATTTGTAATGTCATACCCACTGAAGAGAGGTGATATAGTATCAAGAGAAGACAACGGTATTGTTGTGCTGAGGTGGAGGGACGTTCGCGACGTTAGGATGTTATCAACAAAACATCCACCTATCATGACATCAACAACGGATTCTACTCATCGTGGACGTCCTCCTAAACAGAAACATTTGGCGGTAATTGCTTATAATAATGGAAAAAATGGCATCGACAGGAGCGACCAGATGGTGTCATATGCCACAACGATACGGAAAAGTATCAAGTGGTATCTAAAATTAGCACTAAATTTGCTTTTGAGTACTAGTGTAGTAAATGCTCACATCGTATACCAGAGAGTCAAAAATAAAAAAATTGGAATAAGACAATTTTGAGAGCTGCTTGTTGCTGAATGGTTGCCCCCGGAAAATTCTACTAGAACAAGGAACGTGTCCCATAAACTAAAGATTCGTACGAATGAGTAGGGCAAGTCTGTAAGAAGGACGTGCTTCCTATGTTACCAGAAAAGGAGACAAACTGCTGAACGACAAGAAGCAAAAATAAATGTAAAAAAAAACTACAACCTATTGTTCCAAGTGTCCGAATTCCCCACAAATGTGTTTACAATGTTTCAACGCAGACCATACGAGATAGTATAATGCAATATGTTATCTTATATAAATTCGTAAAAATTATAGTTTAATATGTATATTTGTAGTATTTTTATGTTGTATATCATATATTTATATTTCAATACTGATTTCATTAAATTCGTTATAAAAATCCACCTGAAAGTCGTATTAACTTGAATAAGAAGAGCGTCACCCATATCTGGGTGACGGGGCCCCCACGGAAACACACCCGTCACCAAGATCTGGTTGACGTGGCGACGAACGTGTTAATGAGCCTAGTACCTCGTTGATTATATCAATAAGACAAACAGAGGAATTAGCAATTTACAACAGAAACTCGTTGAGATTATGAATGAGAATCCAGACTTTGATATTATCGATGACACCAATATAATATATTCCTACCTACTGGCCACAACAACGAGATCGAATCAGAAAAACTCTAAAAGAACTAGCACAACTTGATGGTGATGATACACATATATTGAAGGAGAATTGGTTTGACAAGTACGAAAAGAGATCCGTTAAACTTGACCTCTTCACTCTAGCCCAGTTTGTTTATCGGTATAATGTCAATGCTAAAGGAAATGCAAATCAATGGAAATTTCCTAAAATTTTAAGATAAAGAATTTTTAATATGGAAAAATAATTAAAAGAATATAACAGGGAAATAGTGTTACTCTACATATTCTTTTTAGGATTGAAGAAATTAATATTCTGTCAAACATGAGATTTCCACGTATTTTTGATGAAAATGAAGCTGTTATAATGGAACGAAGAAATGAATTTGAATCTTATTTTGATATTGTTAAAATTATGGAAATTTGCGCGTGATTATATAAGTAAGAAATTGAGCTCAACGATTCAAAGGTTCATCGAAATTAGGTTATTGTCGAGCAAATTTTTAATCCATATCAACATCTTTTTAGAGATAGTAATTCAAGAATAAACGATGACGTAGTATCAGGGACGATGAATAAGCTCAGAGCAATATGGAGAAAGAAAGACAACATGATGGAGACTCAAGTGTTTCTCGAGCTCAAGAGAAAGTCAAACACAAAGCAATTTGAGTTTGCACAACATATTATATTGTTGTTAGCTTTCAAGAATCAACGTTCGTTACAACTATTTTTAACTGGTCCTGCTAGATATTGGAAAACATTCCTCATTAAACTCATTATAAAAATTTGTAATCGATTTACTTATACGGATGGTTATTTTAATGCTTATCTTACATGTGCATCTATAGGGAAGCCTGTGCAGTTGCTATAGGAGTCACGACTGTTCATACTGCATTCAAAATCACCCTTTTAAGTTTTCAAACACCATTATCAAACGAAGTTAAGGGCTTATGTAGGTCTTTCTTCAAGTACATCAAGAAGATACTTATTTATAAAATCAGCATGATTGGGGCGAAAATGTTTGAACGTATTGATCTGAGACTAAAAGAAAAAACAGGCGATTTTGATGCTGCTTTTTGTTGATTAAACATAATTTTCATCGATGATTTGAAGTCATACGACAAGAAAATGCTGAATTCACATCATTGTTGGCAAAGATTGGTAATGGACATAATTTGGATGAACAACAGTTGCAATTGATTGAGTCAAGGTTCTGTTCAGAAGAAGAAGCGGAAGAACGCTGTCATAGTGGAATTTGTTTATCCAATGAAAACCGTTTAGTTAATACTTATAATTTAAAAATCTTTGGTTCATCTAAAGAAAAGTCAAATTCAATTGCTGATGACGAAATAATAGAATGTAACTGTGATCGCGAAAAAGAAAGGGTTGCTAGAAAGAAGCTTTATAAACTCAGTAAAATTGACAAAGGAGGATAACTCTACAAAATTATTTTCGTTGTAGATAAGATGTACATGATAATAACAAACATCGATATCCCTGATGGTTTAGCAAATGAGGTGGTAGATAAATTATCATATATTGAGTTGGGTACTCAAAATAAAGTACTACGAGTTTGGCTTCTATTTCCAAACGGCGTTGGTAAAAAAACTCGTAGAAAAATAGCTGATTATTCGAACGCATAAAGAATCACTAAAGAATTCGTTTCTATCATCCATAGATCTGCAACAGTGCCTCTCAACCGAAATAAATCAATTCATTCTAAAAGAAATCATTTCTCACTCAAAGCAACTTACGAGTTGACAATATACAAGTCGCAAGAAGGAACATTTTATGAAATTGTGTACAAATACAACAAGGCACATTCACAACTTTAGGTCTACAAAGCCTTATCCAGGGTCACGTTTCAAGAAGGACTTCATATTTTTTCTACTTATAACCGTCAACCGTTTTCCATGGAAGACGAATCAACGAAACGATGCTTCTATTATGCTAAGAGCTTATCAAGCTTTGTACTGTTCATCTTACTACAATTAATCGAATTACATTCAATAAAATGAATGAATGGAATATGATTCTCTTTTCGCCTAATTGCCTAAGTCTTCAGGCACATGCACGTTATCTCCGTAGAAACATTATGCAAAAAGCACATATTTTAATGTTATCAGAAACGTTGCTTCGCAACGAGGAATCGATTGAAATTAAAAATTTCAGATGTATATCACAGTATATACAACCAGACATTAATCGTGGGGACGACGTTAATATTTATCAAAATGTTAAGGATTCACACTATGAGTCTACTGGCAATAATGATATTTACTTAGGAAGAACTGCCAAGCATTTTAGCTAATCACATTCTAATTTGGGAGACATATGTGCCATAAGATGTATTTTTCCTATTGGTAAACACATTGTAATCGTCACAATTTATATTTCCGTCAATCAAAATGTTACAGATGTAATAGATTTCACTAACGAGACATTGTTAGCTTATACAGAAGATGGATCAAAACAATTGAGAAAATAATATCACGTACTTCCACTTATATTTGGCGGCGATTTTAATATTGATTTTGAAAAAGATGATAGATTGAGATTATTAAAATTTAAAAAATTCGAACTTAATTTGGATTTTGTTTCTGGTAGAATACTGGGGACGAAAAGGTACAACCATTGATGGGGTTATTTCACGATTCGTAAACAACGTATCTACCGACGTTCATGTGCCGTATTTTAGTTACCAAAAACGTCTTGTCACAGATATTAATAATGACGACACTATTTAGCTAATTAATATTCAAAATGATAATAATAGTTAGGATATTAAGAATAACATAAATAAATAAACCTTTTCTCCTAACAATGTATTTATGTACGATATGTAAGTGTGAGGTTGTACGGTCGTGCTGGTTCTCACTACCGTACTGTACACTCTCTCGTACGCTTTCTCACTCTGCTTGAAAAAGGACTGTTTTTCTTTTGCACTTCCACGTTGTAAGTACGGAAGAAGTTTATCCTGAAATAATACACTTTAAATGTATTGAATTTAAGATATATATTTAATACTCGTTATACAACAGATCAGTGTGGCGCTGGGATCCTGTATCACTATCTGTCCGAATTTCGTTCTTTGTTGCTAACAGTAACCTCTGATTTTTACTGCTAGCTGAAGTTATGTAATAGATTGACTTATGTACATATCATCTGTACGTGATTCAGCCTAACTAGTATGGACAACTGAAGCAACTAACTTGAGTCATAGCGGTCTTCCTCAGCCACTTCAAAGTTATGTCCCACCAAGGGCACTCTTTTGACCTTAGAGTGAGGATAGCTGATCAAATACACACTTAGTTCTAGAAATAAGGATAAGATACCGAACGCGATAGCTATGTATATATCGATAATCTTCTGTTTGTCGACGACGAAAACTCTCGTGATCCTAAAAAAATATTCTCTATTTATTGTAGATTCTTTTGTCTGGTATCTTTATCTTTGAGAATGCTATTCAAATTTTTCTTTGATAAATTCCATTAAGTGTTCCGACAATGACGGAACAGTAAGATATATTTATGTAAAATGATTGATTTATAATATATTGCCGAATAGCCATAAAACATGTAAATAGAATAAAAATATATACATTCTTTATGGATTAATAAATATGTACCATTTTTACCTACTGCACAGAAAAAAAGGTTTACTTAAATCTAGAAACAAATTTTTAATTTAAGAAAATTTATAGAAAGAAAGGTTTTTCAAGCTCCATTTTGATATCGGTCTTTTTTTAAATTTAGTAAGTCTTTTTTTCTGTACCTTTTTAAAGACAATTTTTCTTAAGGAGTAAACTTCAGTCGTGTTTTTTCTTTTCCTAACATGTCTCATTCTTCAGCTTTTTCACCTCCTTTATTATTTCGTCAATGATCAGATTGAAAAAGATTCGGCTTAGACTGTCGCCCTGTCTGATTCCACTTTTTATCCGAATTTTTTTCGTTGTCATATGTCCAGCACTTATCCTAGTTGTGTTGTTGTTATTGAGTTCCTTTATTATTTGTCTTATGGTGCAGTTTATTTCTCTAACACTAACGATCTGCAATACGCTCATAAGCTTCACTTTGTAAAACGCTTGTGGGAGATCAACGAGGCACATGTATATAAGTTTGTCGAATTCTATGCCTTTTTTGGCTATTTTTCGTAGTATGAATATTACATCAACCGTTGATCTATTTTATCTGAACCTTGTGGTTCTTCGCTTAATTCTGACCGTTCTATTACTTTCGCAAATATTTTCTTTTTTACCATCTTAACTGCCCTTAGGAGACTGATTCTGCTGTAGTTCTTCGGTTCTGTCTTCGTTCCTTTTTTAAAATATGGAAACTGTTATGATCTCCTTTCATTGAATTGGAACTATTTGCGCGTTTTATACTTTATTGAAAAAGGGTACTTATTTTCTTTGTTAGTTTTCTTCCCCATATTTTATTAGTTCGTTTCTTATCTCATCTGTTCCTGGTATTTAGCGGTTTATTAGATTGTCTATTGTATTTTGTATGTCTTCAAATGAGATAGTGTAATCATTTAATGCCTCCTCTTCTTCTCCCTCGCTTTTGTTATAAGTCTCCTTCGAATCGTTTTTGTACAGTTAAGTGAAATGTTTTTCCCATTCATCTGTTGTGATTTTGGCGGTCTGCACGAATTCGTTTACATGTTTTCTTTGGTTGCGTAGCATGTTCCATACTTTTTCCTGTGCTCTGTACAGGTCATGTTCCATGTCAGCTGAGCATTTTTCCTAATATTCCCGTTTGATTTTCATTATTTCAATGTTTACCTTATGTCTGATTTGTCGGTAATCCTTATATTTCCTCATTTTGCTTTAATATTTTAGATACGCGTTCCTTCTTTCTTCTGCTAAGGTCCTTACATCTTCCTTATTGTATTATATCTAGTTGCGAGCGTAAAAAAACACGTTTTTTTTTAAATTTTTTTTAGAAACACCTTTTATTTAACATTTATATGAAAAACATTTACTTATAGCAAATTTCTTAAACTTTAAGACCCCGTTGTTCGATTTCAAAAATATTATATTGTACTGATCCTGTAGATGATCTCCTGGAGGTTCTCCAGAAAAAAGTGTCCCGCGGTGATTACGATATCTCTGGTTTGGATTATGTAAAATAAAAAAATCAAGGAAATTTCTTTAGTCGATAAATTATTACAGGTTCCAACACGAAGAAATTTAAAAATTTTGATTTTTGAAATAATGGTGTCTACTGGAATAAAAAGTTTCGTTTTTTACTTAAATTTTGCTCCAAATTGTTAAAAAAAAAGTGGTATGTGTACTTATGTACGCACGAAAGGAGTTATACTTCTTTAAAATACCCAATCGAGTATAACCTTAATAACCTCAAAAAAAACTTCAAAAAAAACCTTAGAAACAACATTCTTATTATTATTATTATTATTATTATTATTATTATTATTATTATTATT
>QUOG01000088.1:62973-84316 GCA_010416905.1 Polistes dorsalis
TATTATTATTATTATTATTATTATTATTATTATTATTATTATTATTAATATTATTATTATTATCCTTATTAATTTTCATTCTTAATTTTTTATTTTCCTTATTTACTTTTTAAATTATGTTATTATTATTATTAATATAATAATAATTATTATTATTATTACATTATTTGTATTATTACGATTAATTTTTTTTTTTTATAGAATATAGTTTATAAAGAAACCTGTTCCTTCCTTCCAGCTTGATGATCGATAATATCCGCTAATGTAAGTCGATTCTTTTTCTTTTATTATTATATTTTTATTAATTTATTTATTTATTTAATTTTATAGATATATATATTTTTAGCATGACCAGGTAGAATAGGGGAAGGATAGGAAGTATGAAAAGATAGTCAACGAATTATTAATATTTATTTATTTAACAAAAAAAAAGGAAAAAAACATATTTTCAATCGATCGATATATTAAATATTTATAAATATATAAGAAAAAATAGAAATATATAGATATTAGTCCACACTAAATATAAGGGAGATATATCGAATTACATTATTTGTCAACGGCAATGGCGCGGTTACAGCATTAGTTCTCGCTCGATCATTAAAGTAAAGCAGAGCTGGATACGATTATTACTTGGATAGTTGACGAGCTATAGAAAAAAAAAGAGGAAGAAGAAGAGAGAAGAGATGACTTCATGCCGTAAATTTGAAATCGCTTTGTAGCTCTTAGTAATCACCGACAAACTTTGTGGTGTCGTTTTCACCATGCGCTCGGAAAAAAATTACTTCCATCACATTTTCCCAAACGTTCCAAAAGAATTAAAACTTCAAAAAAATAGTAATCATTTTTGTAAATCTCATTCCTCCGGTGTTTACCTGACGAATATATCTAAGAATAATATGTAAAAATTTGAAACCGATCGGTCGAGCTTTTTCGAAGAAATCTTGCTAACCGACTTTGAAAACATTGTTTCGAGAAAAACGCATTTAAAGTTTCAAAGAGTAGTTTTTATCTAATTAAAAATTTTTTTTAACGCTTACATGGAGTAAAGAATTTTTCGCAGGTCAGCTAGAAATTTTCAGAGAATATACTTAAATATACGTATATTCCGGAAATGCAAAAAAAAATCAATTTCCTAAAAATTTTAGCTGTATATAATTTTTTAAATCATTGAATGTCACTTTGTTTTCCGCTAGAGTTGCATTTTTTTTGCCTAGGGCTTCCTCTGTTGCTTCTCCGATGCTTGTTTTGATCTTTCTCATGATGTCTCTACGTTGTCTGTTTCTAGAGTTTCCTTTCCTGCTATTTTTTGCTTTAATCGTCTTTAATACAGGTTTCTCCCCGATTTATCGCTTTAGAATTCTATATCTTGTTTTTCTGTTTTTCTTTGTTTTTTTTTATTTTGTTTTTTGCGATAAGCGTGTTTTTTTTATTTTTGTTAATACCAAATTATGATTATTGCCTTTGTTTGCTGATCTCAGTACTCTGACGTCTAGCATTTTTGTCAGGTGTATATTTCTGTAAGTTATTATGTATTAGTGTTTATATTGTAAATAATTATATTAAATTTTTTATTATTTTTTTTTGTTATGCTAAAGATATTTAGCTTCTTACGTTCATATATAAGTACACATACCTTTGTTCTTTTTACATTTAAAATAATTATTACTTTCATTATTGTAAAATATTTTTTAAATTTATTAGATGCACGTTTTAGTTATTTTTGCTACAGTTAGAATGAGAATAAGATTACAATTACTATTACTTAAGGTTTCGAGAGCTGCGTTTATAAACACTGTTACGGTTATTGTTATGGATTTAAAGCACGCAACGACTCGAACAATGTCGTATAAGAATAAACAATCGTCGAAACACACAATAGTAAGGATGCGAGCGGCGGCATCCGCAGTTTAGGAGATGAAATAGCGCTTGATTTTTTAAATATGAAGGAACGAGTCGTTAGGATACTACGAGTAAATAGAGAGACAAAAGTAGTTCGAAAAGTGTGATTCGAAAACTTCGTTGAAAATAATAAGTATACTGTTACACAAAAATTATTTTTATTCACTGCAAAGTACCCTTTTTATAACAAGCTCCTAGCAGCAGTACTTAAAGCCTAGAAGTATGACCAATCGCCTAGCAAAAGCACTGAGCACATAGCAGTAGCACCTAGTAAGCAGCAGTAAAACCTAGCACCTTGCACTAGCATTAGGAAGCTGGTAGTAGCAATAAGAAGCTAGCAACTAGTAGTAGCACCTATCAGTAGTACTTGGCAATAAGCACAGAACAGTAAACCCTAGCAGTAGATCAAAGCGCCTAGAAAAACCTAGAACCAAGCAGTAAACCCTAACGCCACGTACCTAACAGTAGCATATAGGAAAAAAAAACAGCAAAAAGCAGTAAAACTAAGAACCTAGCAGTACTACCTTGATCCTAGCAGTAGCACCTTGCACCTAACTGTAGAACCTAGAAACCATCACATAATTGTTGAACTTACAACCTAGATGCCTGCACCTAGTACCTTGCAGTTGCTACTGGCACCTAGTTAATACCATTTTTCCCTAGAACCTTGCAATAGCACTTAGTACTTAGCATTAACACATGTCATCACTCACCTAGCATCTTGCACTTAGCATCTACTAGTTGTTACAAGTATTTAGCAGTATCATTTTTATCCTAGCAGTAGCACTAAGAACTTAGCAGCAAACAATAACAATTAACATTTAGTACCAAACAGTAGCACCTAGAAGTAGAATTTACTATTTAGCAGTAGCACCTAACAGCTAGTACTAATCAGTAGCACCTAGCAATGGCTACTTGTTCCTCGAAGTAACTCCCATAAACTGTCGGTAAAACCTTAACACTAGCAGTTATTCCAAGCACCTGGCTTTAGCATCTAGAACCAGCAAGTTGCACAAAGCATCAACCAGTGGCACCAATCACCTAACAGTAGAACATTTCTCCTAGCAGCAGAACCTAACACTTATCATTTTTGGAAGCACCAAGCACAAAGCAGAAGCTCCTAGCATCTAGCAGTTACATCGAGCATTTAGCAATAAAACCTAGCACTTAGCATTAGCATTCAGAACATAACAGTAACACTAAGCACCAAGCACATTGTTGTTGAACCTAGAACCTAGCAGTAACACATAGCACCTAGCACTTAGTTTCTTGCACCAAGCACCTTGCAGTAGCTACTATCACCTAGCACATAGCAGCATAGCCTATCACATATCAGTAGAACTAATCACTTAGCAGTAGAATGGCAGTAGAACTTTTGTGTAGCACCTAAAACCTAGCAGTAGCACAATAGCACCATGCTTCTACTATAGCTCCTATCAGTAAATCCTAGCAAGTAGAAGTAGCACCTAGAACATATCAGGAACTCCTAGCAACTGAAGGTAGCTCCTTAATTTTATAAGTAAACCCTAGAACCTCAAACCTAACAGTAGCACAAAGGAGAAACAACGAGTAACTTGCAGAAGCCTTTAGCACTAAATTTTAGCATATATCAAGAAATAGAAGAAACTTTGTTGAATCTCGAAGCATCTAGCATTGGCAATAAGCACCTTGCTACTAGCAGTAGCACCTAGAACCTAGGACAGAGTTGTAGCTCCTAGAACCTAACAGTGGCACCTACCAGTAGCACCTAGTAGTATCACCTTTCACCTAGGTGTACCTAGGTGTACGATTCTACGTCATAATTTACAGCACGTACTTCTTCTTTCAGAGACGGTTGATTTCTTTTTCAAATAGGCAACAAACACAAACATGCTTACACTTATACTCATACTTATACACATTCTAAACACACATACAGCAGACAAAGAATGACGTTCTTTTCATTTCGCGTTTAAAACAATTAACTAACGATCTTTTCAAGTAACATTTTCGCAGAGGTTTCCTAATTTTCTCCTATCAAACATATATATATAAGGTATATTTCATATGGTTCTTATAAGGATTTATATTCTAGCAAATATAACTGCATTGGGTTTCAACAAATAAAAGAAACAGCAATTACAGATAATATTTACTCTCGCTTAATTGTCTTACTACTGATTTCACAATTGGAACTTTAACCGTTTCTATATATTCTGTTCCGTTATCAGCGTTTCCGAATCATTTCATGTCTCGCTCACTCTAATAAGCCTGCGTGTATTAACTGTAAAATCGCAGCCGGTTTAAATAGTTACTGAAAGTGACGTAATATAACTACTATTAATAATATTTCGTTACATCACCCCTTCTGGGGTAAAGAAAACAGAAAAGAAAGAATAATAATTCTCGTGATCATCACACATAAGTGGTACTAATTTCGTAATTTGAAACAATGACTCTGATTTTTGACGGTCAATCTGTATTTTATAAATAGAATTTACATCTTTTCTATAACTTTGTACGGTCCTATTTTTAATTCATCCAGTTTTTTTCTGTTAAACCTATGATTTTTTTCTACACATACAAAGTCTTATATAATAAACTCATGATATCTTCGGTTCTTATCAAATATTTTTTTATTATGTTTATGCGTATTTATCGTATTTTTGAAGTTATACTTCTTTTGGCGCGTTTGGAAAAATATGATGAGAGTGAAATTTATACGAGCGAATGGAGAAAATCAACACCACGAAGTTTGTCGGTATATACGATGCGCGGCAAAGCGATTTCGAATTTACGGCATGAAGTCGCCTTTTATTCTTCTTCCTCTTTTTTTTTCAAGCGGGTCACCTATCCAAGTACTTATTCGTACTCAGCGCTGCTTTACTTAAATGATCGAGCGGAAAGTAGTTCTATCACCGAGTTATGGCCGTTTACACAGAAAGTAATTTGATATATCTCCCTTATATTTAGTGTAGACTGATATCTATATATTTCTATTCTTTCTTATATATTTATAAATATATAATGTATCTATCGATTGAAAAATTGTTTCCTTTCTTTTTTTTGTTAAATAAATAAATAATAATAATTAGTAGCTTATCTTCTCATACTTCCAATCTTCTCCCTTTTTATCTAGTCACGCTATATATATATATAAAATTAAATAAATAAATAAATTAATGAAAATATAATAATTGAAGAAAAATAATAGGCTTACATTAGCGAATATTATTGATCATCAAGCAAGGAAGGAGGAAAAAATTTTCTTTATCAACTATATTCTATGTAAAAATAAAATTAATAATAATAATACTAATAATGTAATAATAATAACATTATTTAAAAAATAAACTAGGAAAATTAAAAAGTAACAAGGAAAACTAATAACGATAATAATAATAATAATATGTTTTCATTATGATAGGCAATCTGTAATTAATTATAAAAATATGGAGAGTGTAGCATAAAAGAATGGAAACGTATTGTGCAATATGAATTTATTGTGATAGTTTTGAAGTTATACTTCTTTTTCAATACTAAATATCGAGCGTAGCCTGACGAGGATTTCCTTCAGAATTCGTGAGGCACTTAACGTAATAACGATTTATGTACCATTTATAAAGATTATAGATTCTTAACGTATAATCGAAATACGCGGCTCAATTATTTTGAAAATATTGAATATAACGAAATTTTCTTATCGTCCCTCCCTACTTTTTAAATCGTTGCTAAGCACGCTCTGCTGGGCCTATTAAACAAAGCACTCGTCCTATTCTTCCACTGGACGCCTACGACGATACGTCTTAGATGAGCAGCGAAGAATTTACAAAGAAAGCGACGAACAAAGCGATTTAAGCTAGAATGAAATAAGAAAAGTATAAGTATTCCTTATACTTCCATAAACGAGGTGAACCTTTTTGTTGAATCCGTATACAAGCGAAGCGAGCAAGAGGTGAGATACGTGTTTAATTTTTTGTTAAAACCGCAATTTCTTATTATATTTAATTTATTAACCAGAGCTTTTAAGCTACAAGGCTTTTTGTCTGACGAGCCAATATAATATTATACTTTGTATTGACTTAACCAAGAGTTTTTCTTTTTCTTATTTGTTGTTTTATTTTATTAATTTTTTAAATAATTGTATTTTACTTAAATTGTATTTATTATCTTTATTTTATTAAAGTTTTTATTGAAGCTATATTTTATTTTATTTACAAATGTAGGGTATATGTTGGCACTCGGGAAAATAGTAGTTATTTCATATTGAATACAATGAAGATGGAAAAGTAAATGTTGTGTGGCTTTAGTTTCCGCATTAACTACAGATTGGCCAGAAAATCAAAAAGAAAGTTGCTGGACATGTTGCTGCTGTTCAGAATAAAAAAACAGCAGTACCGATCGGACGTAGATCTGCAACTATTTCTCTTAACAACAATAAAACAATTAACGTTAAGCGTTCACATTTACCTTTAATTTGTGCATGTTCGACAACAATTCACAAATCACAAGGGAGCACATATCCCGAAGTTGTTTATGAATAGGATAAAAGACATCAATTGACATTAGTCTATGTTGCTTTGTCACGCGTAACAACTATCGAGGGCTTATACATTACAGCAAAAGATAATGATAATACTTTTTATTACGGTCCGAAGACCATCAACTGTAATGATTAGTTTTCAAGATGAATATAAGAGACTCTCAAATAATCGCTTAGTGACTATTAGTAAAGACATCAAACATTTTATGAACCAAAGGAAAGGTTCGACACTGTATACATTAAATTGTCAAAATTTGCGAGCTCACTCAAAGGATATGATTAATTCTATTTTACAAGAATCTAAAATTTTAATGTTGAGTGAAACTTGGTTACATGATAACGAGTCTGTTAGTATACCAAATTTCAATTGTATAATTCAATACGAACGACCAAATGTTCGAGCTGGAGGAGTTGCTCTCTATCACAATGCGAATGATACAACTAACTTTCTGACCACTAATATCGACATGACTGTGAGACAGTCCGATTTTGTTAGTACTGCTATATCATCAGTGGGTGATTTTTGTATAGCAGAGTGTACAACGGAAGATGATAAAATAATTGTTTTATAGCAGTTTATATTTCTCCAAATCAAAGAATTGAAAATATTATTCATTTCTTGGAACGGGTGCTATCTCCATACACAGCATATAGAACACCATATATGGGTAAAGGCGAAGATAAGCTACTAATGATTTTAAGTGGAGATTTTAATGTTAATTTCTCTGAAAATTCTTATGTATTTATCAACTTTTTACGTGAAGATTTTAATCTTTCAATAAATAATGACAGAACAGTTCCTACAACCCGATATGGTACTACAATTGATGCTGTATTTACACGATATTTAGATAACGTTTAAACTAGACTATTTGTATCATATTTTAGCTACTATAAGCCTCTTGTAACTCACATGGCCATAGAATCACAAACAGATCAACTAATGAACGTGAATTAATTAAATTTCAATATGTATAAATTTTATGTATATATATAGTAATATTGAAGTTATTTAAATTATTTAAATTATCATCCAGGGTTTTTATGCCACAAGGCTTTTCCCTGACGAGCAAATAAAGTATTGAACCTTGTTGTATTTGCTCAACCAAGTGTTTTATTTCTTATTTCGTATTTTAATTAAACCCTTCTTCTTCCTCATGTATAAATAAATAATATTTTACTTATTTTTTGAAGTTATTTTTGATGTTATTAATGCTAAATTCGTTTTGGTACGATAAAGAAGTATAACTTTTTACGTACGTGCATAAGTACACAGTTTGTCACAGCTATTTCCCTGTCTCTAAGTTTATACCCATGCGTTTTGTATGTTTTCGTTTTTCAGGAAATATTGCCGTATTTGTGCCTTCAAGTAAATATTGTGGAAAAAATTCTGTCACTTTATATTCGTTTTTATTTTAATATTTTACACATTCATGTGCTATTGTAGTCCAAGCAGTTTTTTTTCTTTTCTCATTTATCTTACAGCTAATCTTGTTTATTATGGTTTGATTTAACCTATCATTGAATCCATTAGAAAAAGGTGTATTCACTGCCATATATGTTAAAATAATGATCTTTCTGTTTTAAAGTTTTTAAATTCTTCTGAAATTATGCCCGGATATTGGTCTGACAAGATCATACCTATTTTGTTGTCTGCTGTTATACTTTATATTAAGCGTATAAAATTGTTTTCATTTTAAATTTTTGGTGTCAGAATATAAGTATATCTCGTGAAGTGTTAGACGAGCAAGTGTAAATATTTCTTTGTTGAACGGGAGGCCCCGAATCCTCTAATCGTGTCTATAGTAACTATTTCATACGGATAAGTAGTTATACCCAAATTTGACATCAAACAAATTTTTGTTTTCCTCTCTAACTGTTCTTTATACAGATTTCATAACTTTTACAAATTTTTTTTATATTCTGATCAAAATTTCTTGCTACGCAAAATGGGTGGGTTTCTGCTTTTTGTTTTTAGAATATATAATACCGGAAATAATTAACTCCGCCTGCATGATCGCTGGGCGAATCGAGATCAGCGATCATGTTGCCGGTCCTAAGCTCGGGAAAAGGAGGAAGGTTGTTGGATCAGGTTAGCTCCCTACCCAACGTAAAAAAAAAAAATTTGCTGCTCATAGAACCGACACTCTGCCTATTAGCAGAATGGACAACAGAAGAATCGTCAGAATGGCATGGGATAAATTACCGATTGGCCGCAGAAGTACGGGACGCCAACGAAAACGATGGTACGAAAATTTAACAATGCAATAGGCAGAAAAACGTCGTTACGAAACAGGCAACTTGCCTAAACTAAAGAATGAAGAAGAAGAAAAAGGAAATAATTAAAGATTAATTTCGTGAGTTCCGTAATGATTTCAACACATGAATGAGTGAAATAGGAAAGGATAGATAAATCAATTAACACAATTTTACGCGATTTAAAGCAGCATGCCTTGGCATAAAAACTTTCACGAAATTGAGAGAAAAGCCGGGGCAAGCAAAGGCTTTATTTGAGACGAAAATGATGAAATAAGAAGTGACTTGCGGATTGGTTGAAGAAAGAACAAGATAACGAAACTACGTCACGAGATACCTTTTGTCGCTCACTAAAGAGCTCTCCTACCTTCCGTCTCCCCCGCAAACCGGCGCGTTATCGGCCCTACAGACGAACCTTACCCTTTGTCGCAAGTAGCCCTGAATACTTGGTCATACGCCTCTGTCAGTAGCTACAAATCCGTCCTTGATCGTAGCTAGTCAGTAGCTACGACCCCATCCCATGGGGCGCCTAGTCAGTAGCAACGATTAAATCCAGGTAATCAGCACAAGCTCACATACTTCACGTAATTCTCTCGTTTTGGGTACACAACGCACTGGTTCTCAAATCCGCAAACGCACGCTGATCTTAACCGTAGAATGTCAATATAGCGTAACTCTTTGTTTCAAAACAAACTCTAATCGAAGCTTTCCTGATCTAAATGTGACCACGTTTATATTTAAAGAACAGGACCCTAAGCACCTTATTCTATCAACGTATGTCTAGGCCCTCTGGCATGAATATCGCATAGTGAGGCACTTCCGCATGAATCTCGAATGCTCTTGCGCGTTCTCGCATCTTTACTGACGCCGGAGCTACCTAACTTATTTAGCCAACAATATAAATCGGATCTAAAGCTTTTAATTCGCCAAACACTTTCATTTGTTTTGTACCTTTATGACAGTAGAGCGAATGTATATTCTTTATAAATTCTTTATTGAAACTTTCTGAAAGAATAATCTTTTCTTTTTTCTCTACGTTTTATAATACATGTTGTGTCTGAAAATTAGCGTATCTTTAGCATTTTGAAGATAAGTATTGTGCTTTTATTCCCATTTAATCTCCTTTACTTCTATAAAATTAACAGTTTTAAAATTTTTATCTTCATTTTCATAAGACTATAATACCGAGTTTCGGCTTAAACAATCTGCCTCTAAATTATGTTTCCCTTGACTGTACTTAATTTCAAAATCAAATTGCGATAAGTCATACATCATATCTCCCAATTCTCCATCTTTTCTAGTCCTTATTTCAATTTTTTGTAAGTGTTTATGGACCAAGTATACCGTAAATTTTTTTCCGGATAAGCCAAGTCTTCCTATATCTTATTGCTTCTGGATTTGCTTCTTTATTTAATTGAATTTGCTTTAAAACAGCTCCAACACTTTTTTGACTCGTTTCAGTTTAGATCGAAAATTGTTAAATTTGGCTGGAAGCAGAGTAGTATATTCATATCATTAAATGCCTTCTAGCTTTGTTCCGACCAAAAGAACTTTTGTTACTTTCTCAGTAAATTGTTTAATTGCTCTAATACAGTCAAAATATTTGAAACATATTTTCCATAGAAATTAATCTTTCCCAAAAATTGACGAACATTCTCTTTTGTCTTAGATATAAGAAGATATTTTATAGAGATCACATTATCCTTCAATGAACTGACTGAGTAATTTCATATTATATGGTCCAATTATTTTGCATAATCTGTTACAAAAATACATTTGAAAAACTTTAGTTTAAAGTTCTCTTCTATAATTGATTGTAACAATCACGACAAATGATCTATGTTTTCTCTAAAATCACTAGAGAAAACCAAGATGTCATCAATATAATTTACACAAAAATCAGCAAGTTTATGTTTTCTTATTAAATTATTTAAAATTCTTTGGAAAATTGCTGTTACTGTTTTCAAACCAAATGGTAAGCACGTCCATTAGTAATGTCATTCTTGGGTTCTAAAACCTGTTCTTTGTTTATCTGTAATTTTTAAAGGAATCGACCAAAAAGCCGAGTTTATGTAGAGTGTTGAAAATAATTGGAAATTCCTGGTCTTAACTATAAGATCTTCTTTTAGCAAAAACGGTTGCAGTTGAGGGAAAAGGATTTTGTTTAGTTCTCGAAAATCTATGCATAGCCTTGCTCTTTTTTCTACATTTTTCTGGAATGCCAAAGTCATTAAAGCAACAAACGGACTATACGTTTCCTCAATCAAGTTTTTCTCTAATAATTTTGTAATTTGTTGTTCTATTTCTCTTTTATTTTCTATGGAACATCTGTATGATCTTTTTTAACAATATTAAATCATTATTATGATTTCTGAAATTCATCTATATTTATATGTTCATAGTAATTTATTTGATATTCCTTAATATTTTTTTTCTATTTTTTTGGATTGTCCTTTAAACTTTGTGGATTTATTTTGTATTTTGATATTCTTCTTTTTATTATTATTATTAAAACTTCGTCCAGTTATATCAGCTATATAGTTCTTTTTCTGGCGTTTGTTGTTCCTGTGGCAATGATGTCTAGCTTTTATTGAAACATTTTAGAGGTTTTCAAGGTGGTCTCGTTATCCCTTTTTTTCCTGTTCTGGCCACTTTTAGCAGACTACTGTCGTTTATCCTGTTTACATGGTCTCGCCACTCTTTTCTTCATTTTATTATCCACTCTAACATGTCTTTGGTCTCACATTCTTTTCTTATCTCTTTGTTTCTTTTTCTTTCTCTTAGTAAGTTCCCTGTTATGGCTCCTAGCGTTTTCATTTCTTTAATTCTCAGGAAAAGTTTTAATATCGTGGACTCTGCCCTTGTTTCTGCCGCATATGCTAATATTGCTCTGACAAATCTTGCATATCTGAATCTTGCTTTTAATGCTTATATGCTTATTACTCCATATGATATCCCTTATGTATCCGGAGATTATGGAGGTCTCGGTTACTTGATTTCTTACCTCCTTCTCTAGGTTTCTGTTGCTCGTAATAATTTCTCCTAGATATCTAAATCGCATAACTTGTATTACGCTTTTGTTATATACTTCTAACTTTCATTGTCATGGTTCCATGGAGATAGAGAGTGATTCGATAATCTGCACAAAAATAATAATGATAAGTTTTCATGCATTCTTTTTGAATTTGTACAGCATCATCTGTAAGTCGTCTTCGTCTTCCAACATGATGACTGCATCGTCGGTGTAGCATATTATTAATGTTATACTACTTTTATCTCCTTTGGGTAAAAATTATGAGAGCAAAATTTTAGGTTGCGTGTGCACTCCGACAAAAACAAACATCATAAAGCGATCCACGTCTTCTGTTATTTACGATGAGCGGGCAATTCAAATTCCATTGTACGCTATGAGTTAATTGGATATATTTCCCTTACATTTAGTGTGTATTGATTTCTTTATTTTGATATTTATCAATACTAAATAATGAGCGTGGCCTGACAAGGATTTTCTTATTAATTCGTGTATCACTCAACGTGTTAACGATCTGTATACGATCCGTAAAGATTTAAGATTTTTAGCGTACACTCGAAATACGTTTCTCCAGCATTTTGAGAATATGGAAGTAAGAATATTCTTTCCTTTTGAGAATATTCAGAAAATCGAAATGTTCTTAACGTGTCTCCCCATTCTTCAAACCGTTGTTAAGCATACGCTGCTGGGTCCATTAACAGAGATACTCGTCCTATTCTTCCACTGGTTTATTAAAATTATTACATACAGTGGTGATTATTATTAAAAAAACTGCAAATATCTTGAAAAGTATCTTCAAAAACGTTGATTATTTGAGAATATTAGTAATAAAAATGTTTGAAAAATTGCCCCGCTGATAGCTCGCTTGGAACAAAGGGATTCGCTACAACTGTCTTAAATAATTACATAAATTAGGTGCGTGGAAATACGCAATAGTTGCCTTTAATAAGTCAAAAAGACAGATGAGTACAGACCAATGAGTTGCACAATTTATGTGTTCCCGCACAGCGATGTTATTGATGCATTGCGATTTTATACCCAGCTATTGCTTTTTAATTAAAATGTGTTAGCGGTATATCAAATGTGTTGAAAAGAGATTAAAAATCTAAGTGTTATTTATGCTTGCGGTCTATCAGACCATATTTTAGGGGTGAGAGTTTTTTTGAATTTCAGTTGTATTATAAAAATTGAATGCGTAACAAAATGCGAAATATTATATGAAGGATTTGTGCGAGCAAATTATAGTAATCTTTTTATGATTAGTAATTTTTTTTTTTTAATAATTGTTTTAACGTTTTATTGATTGTTCTGAAATAAGTTTAAATTTAAGTGTTATTATTTCTTGCGGTCTATCAGATCATCTTTTAGCAAATCAAGTTTTTTTGAATTTCAGTTGTATTATAAAAAAAATGAATGCGTAACATAGTGCTATTTAATATAAAAGTCGTTAGTGCAAGCAAAATACAACTACCATTTTATACCCATCAATTGTTTTTTAATTTTATAAGTTTTTTCAGTGTATTGAATGTGTTGAGAAGAGTTTACAAATCTAAGTGTTATTTATACTTGCGGTCTATCAGATCATCTTTTAGCAATAAAGGTTTTTTTGATTTTCACTTGTATTATAATAATTGAATAAAAACAAAATGCATAATATTATAAGTAGCGTTAGTGCGTGAAAATTATAGTTATCTTTCTATGATTAGCTTTTTTTTTTTAATAATCGTTTTAACGGTTTATTGATTGTTCTGAAAGAAGTGTAAATTTAAGTTTTATTTATGCTTGCGGTTTTATATTATCTTTTAGCATTTGTAATTTTTTTGGAAATTATTTATATAACAAGAAATGTATGTGAAAAAAACCACGTCACACATATCTAAATGCTTTTCTTTAATTTATTTTTTCCGCATCAGCGACATGCTTGTCAGAGGTCGAGATGGGCAACTGAGATTTAGCTATATGAGTAGGTACATACCTTTCGGGAGAGAGAGATTATAATTCTTTTCGGAATATAAAAGATACAAAAAATAAAAGCTTTGAATGTTGTTTATTTTGTTTTTATAGAGAACTACAAAAAAGAAAAAAAGCAATATATCTAGAATGTTTAGCAATAAAAGAAGCTGTGAAATATTGGCAACACTGGTTTATGGGAAAAGAATTTACAGTCTATACAGATCATAAACCACTAGAAAATATGAATATCAAAGCAACAACTAATGAAAAACTAGAAGATCTGATATATTATTTATCCCAATATAATTTTAAAACAATATATAAGCCTGGAAAATCTAACCAGGAAGCAGATTGTCTCTCCAGAAATCCGGTTTTAGGATCTCACATAAATAATGACGATTTTTAAAAAATTTTTAAAAACGGCCATTTTTTTAAAATTTAAAATCTTTTAAATTTAATAAGATTAAAAGACATAAATAAGGAATAAAACACAAATCCAGAACTAAGAAATGGAAAGCTCATATCGGAAAATGAAATCTACTACAAAAAAAATAAAATGAAGAAAAAAATCGTATAATCAAAAGAACTTAGCACAGCTCTAATAAAAGACGTCCACAATACTTATTGCCACATTGGGAGAACTAGATGATAAATAAAATAACACTTTTCTACACAGCGAAAAAAATAATTGAAATTATTAAACTAATGTGCGATGAATGCGAAATCTGCATCAAAAATAAATCGATGAAGAAACCAAAATATGGATTAATGTCATATTTGTGCCCAGTAACACGGCCATTTGAAATCGTATCTATTGATACTATTGGGGGCTTAGGAGGATCGCGATCGACAAAAAAATATTTACATCTTCTTGTTGATCATTTCAAGAGATGCGCATATATTCTTACATCAAGAAATCAATGTTCTAAAAATTTCATAAAACTAATAAAAAATGTAAAACAAGACTATAATATTGATATAATATTAACAGATAAATATCCAGACATAAATTCCAAAGAATTTAAACAATTCCTAAAACAAGAAAATATTAAAATTTTTTTTACGACCGTGGATGCACCATTCTCAAACGGACTTAACGAAAGGCTAAACCAAACATTAATAAATAGAAAAAAATGTAAAATACACGAAAATAACAAGAAGATAGCATGGACTACGATTCAACAAAAATGTGTAGAAAAATATAACAAAACAGAGAACACAGTCACAAAATTTGCTCCAAAATACCTCCTAGAAGGGGAAAATGTCAATATTCTCGCACTCGAATTAAAAACGAAATGCGCAAAAGAATACTTAGAAAAGGATAGAGAACGGGCTAAGAAAAACACAACAAAATCTCACAATTTTAATAAAAAAAGATTCGACAGACATAGAACAGAATACAAATTGGAAGTGGGAGATGAAGTGTACGTAGAAAGCAAGGACCGAATAAATAAGAAGAAGTTAGAGGAACTGAGAATCGGACCACACAAAATAAAGAAAAAGTTCTCTAATTCGATATATGAGATTGATACTGGACATAAGAAAGAAGAATCAAAACTATTCCACATTACGAAATTGCGCCCGGTGCTCATTACGAAATAGACAATTACATCCACTGTCGCTAGAAATTGTTTCTCACAAAAGGAGAAGATGTAATGAAAACCACGTCACACATATTAAAACTCTTTTCTTTAATTTATATTCGCCGCATCACCGACAAGCTTATCAGAGGTCGTGACGGGCACATGAGATGTAGTTATATAAGTAGGTAGATAGTCCCCTTCCGGTAGAGAGAGATTATAATTCGCTTCGGAAGATAGAAGATACAAGAAATAAAGGCTTTAAATGTTGTTTCTTTGGTTGTTATAGGTTAATAAATTATTTGTTAAATATAATGTAACAGTTTAGGTATTTTAAATAAATCATTTGTTCTTATAGAGAAACGCAATTACGTCTTAATTAATTAGTAAAAGAATAAAGATCTATATATATATTTATAAAATTAACTAAACAAATAAATGAATAAAAATATAATAATAAAAGAAAAATAATCGGCTTACATTAACGGATATTATCGGTCATCAAGCAGGGAATGGGGAAAGGGTTTCTTTAATAATTACATTCTATGTAAAACGAATATATATAATAATAATAATAATAATATAATAATAATTATAACGTTAATCAAAAATTAAACAAGGAATATTAAAAATTTACAAGGAAAATTATAAAGATAATAATAATAATAATAATATGTAATCATTGTGATAATTGATCTGTAATTAATTATAAAAATATGGAGAGTGTTGCATAAAAGACTGGAAACGTATCGTGAAATGTGAATTTTAATGTTTTTGTTTTGAAGTTATACTTCTTTTTTAATAGTAAATAACGAGCGTAACCTGACGAGGATTTCCTTCAGAATTCGTGTAGCACTCAACGTGATAACGATTTTTGTACCATTTTTAATGATTATAGTTTGTTAATAAACTTTTTTTTTAAGTTATTTTTTTGAAGTTATTTTTGAGGTTATTGAGGATATATTCCTTTCGGCTAGCCATAGAAGTCTAACTTCTTACATGCGTACATAAGTACACACACCATTTTTTTATTTACCATTTTATTATTTATATACTCTCACAGTGGCTGTGAAATACGTAAGTATGAATACGAAAATTACTAGAAAACAAATTGAAGATGAACAATACATTAACAATTGTATTGAAACCAATCTTGCGTTTCTAAGAGCTATTAAAAACTCAACGTGATATTAGATGGATCGTAAAAAAGTTCTTCTTTGCATGATTAGACAGTTGGGGAAACCAACTATCTTCCTTACTGTGAGTGCCAATGAAATTGGTTGGAATGATCTTCTAAAAAAGCTATATAAATTCGAACATAACGGCGAAAATATTTCTGAAGAGTTTGCAGAACTCTTACAATATCTTGACAAAACATCACTTATCAATGAGGATGCAGTTACGTGTGCTATTCATTTTAACAAATTGATCAATGTGCTGTTATACATTTTAAAATCACCAAAATTCAGGATTTTTGGAAAATATTATGTTGTACATTATTTCAAACCTATTGAATTCCAGCATCGTAGTAGTCCACACGCTCACATACTATCGTAGCTGGCTAATGCTCAAATAGATGCACTTGATAAAAATAAGCTGGATGCTATTGCAATAATTTATAACCTAATATCTGTTTCATCTCAAGAAGAATCAAGTAACATGAAACTACAAATACACAAGCGTACGTCTACTTGCTACAAAAAATAGTGGCCAGGAAACCGTAGCAATGCAGATTGGAAGCATCTTTTATGCCTAGTAGGTTAACCATCATATTATCACCCATTCAGAAGGATTAGCCGAATTTTAAACATTATCTTAAACGCTTTAAAGCTTTTTAGATTAATTTCGAAAATAATGATTACTCCGGTATATAATATATTTCTTTTATAAAAAAACAGTATCACTTCTGATGAAAATTATAACAATATACTTCTAGTAAAAAAAAAGCCTTGAATTCCTATTAGACGTCAACCTTGTGAAAAGTGGCAAAACTCGTTTTAGGTAGTAGTCTGGTAAATTAAGCCGATTTTCATGTCTTTTTTGGAGGGCGTTTATTTGTAGGAAAATAAAAATGAATCGTTTTGGATATTTAGAATGTTTTTATTTACACATTAAAGATACAAAAAAAACTTTGTTTGAAAAAATTTAATAGTTTATTATTATTATTGTTATTGATCGAAGTTTGCACTTTGAAAATAAAGCACGTGGGTAACCCTGGTTATTTTGGCTCTTGATGTTTTCTGAAATCGAAAATTATTGATAATTCTTAATCTATAAACATGTAATTTTGGTAAAAACTACTAAACTTAAATTTTATGGATAAATAACAAAATGTCGGACTTTGAAAAAATGTCCTTTTATTTTAGCAAAGAAGGGGTTGTAAAATAAAAAGTTAGTTGTGGAAAAATTTCTCGTTAGTTCCGACAAGAACTATAAGGGTTTAGAATAGACTGTAAAAATTTAATAGAATAATCGGTTTGGTAGAAAAAAGATAGGTCTCGGGCAGACCAGAAAAACACTGTTATGAAAAATCACGTTTAAAATTTAACAACAGATTTTCATAATAAATTTATACTTACGTTAATCGTCTATGCCTTCAATGTGTGACTTCAAAGCGCTCTCGAAAACTCATAATAACTCCGGAAGTATCTAAAATTTCGGTCTGAAATTTTCACAGTATATTCTCATAACATTTAACTTTCTAATTAGGCAAAAAAAGATTTTTCGATTATTTGAACTTAAGTTACCAGACTACTACCTTAATCTGCGTTTATATTTATTTTTTTTAAATTTAATGTAGATATCCACTTTATTACTGAGGAAAATTCATGTGCCTATTACGTTGCAGAGTATATAAATAAAACCAACTGTTGTATTAGCCGATTAAAACATCAGGTTAAAGAACTTATGAATGAACATCCTGATTTTGACATGTGGAAATCACAAGAAAAGTAGGCGTGAATTTGCTAAACGCTGTAGAGATAACAAGTTAAGAGGCTGCTTGCTATTTACTGCGGTAGCCAATATCAAAAAGTTCTACTATTGTTTTTACTCGATTGGTTATATTATTGTTTAGTAAATTATTAGTTTGTTCTCTATGATAGGTTTCAATTTTTTGCTAGTTAGCGAAGCAATTTGTCTCATTTTTAGACGAATTTGTTCAATTTATGAACTTTTATGTTTTATCCATGTTAGTTTAGAATGAATATTTAAACCTAAATACTTGACCGTTTTTACTTACTGAATTTCTGCATTATATAGTTGTAGTCTTTTTGTTTGAAAGATAAGAATTTTTTGTAGTAGAATAATTTTTTTTGATGTAGAATTTTTTGTTTGAAAGATAAGATTTTAGGAGTTTGTAAAAAGAGTGCGAAAAGTGTTTATTAATTATTTCTAACAGTCCGTGATGCTACACTATATCGGAAGGTTTTTCTACATTTATGAAGACGGTAGTAAGGTACTCTTTATTTTCTGAAGCAGTGATTATCATATTATTGTTAATTTGTATACTTGTCTAGCGGTAAAGAAATTGTTTCGGAATCAGAATTGATTGTCAGAAATCAGGTTTTTGTAAAAAATTATTCGTTTCATTCTTTAGTATATTATTTTTTCCAGCAGTTTAGATAGTAATGGTAAAAGAATTTACATCATGCAGATCTTTGTTAGGTTTAGGAAGCATTATAATTTCTGCGAGTTTCCAAGTACTTAGCAAATGATGGACTAGTAATTATGCGTTAAATAATATAGTTCGAATTCTAATTGCTTTAGGTAGCAGTTCTTTTGGAATTCTAGCATTTATTACATCGTAATCTTGTGGCTTTCTTACTTTGGTTTGTAATATTAGCTTTCTTATTTCTTTATCTGTTTGGCTATTATTGTTTTCATGAGATTGTATTTTTCATCTGAAGTCGTTTACGTTAGTATCAATGTATGTTTTGGTATTGAAGTTATGTTCTGTGAATATGTTTTCTATGTTTGTTACGAAAGTTTCTGATTGGTTTTCGTTGCTTTACACTCATGAGCATCCAAGATTTTGTATAGTTAGTATTGATTTTATCGATCTATTAAATCTTTTATCTGTTTTTCAGAGAGAGTAGTTAGTATCTTCGTGAGTTGAAAGTGATGTTAGAAATCTTTCAAATTCTAATTTATTTTGTTACTGTATGCTGTGTTTAATATATATAGTTAATCTGTTCTGCGGATCATCGGGACGTTCCGAGACATATCTATAAGGAAACATTATAGTTCAGCGGAAAACCCAAGTAGCGCCGAGATCCCTTTGTAAGGGCTCCTTCGTTCTTCTAGCGCGCATTCTTCCACCACTTCTATTATGCAAATGGTATGGATCGATAGCTACGGTATTTGTTTTTTCGGCAATTGGTCGTTGGCGTTGCATCGCCTTTTTTATAAAATCTGCGTTTTCTCAAGACTCGTTCTATTCTACCACGAGACCTGCGAGCGATTACATCAAAGAGAGCTGCACTCCTGCGCAACATCAGCGAAATACTAAGAGCGATAAAGGAAGAATAGCAGACGTAGTCAAAATTCTATTCTGCCTTTGGCATACGCATCTCATCACATCTAATAGCTACCGATTGGTAAGCTAGCTCAATATTCATTATCGTCTGTATAATTCATCCAGGGTTTCTATACCAAAAGGCTTTTCCCTGGCAAGTCAAATAAATATTACTTTTTAGTACTGGCTGGACTAAAAATATATTTTAATTTATTTCTTCTATCCTTATTCCCAACATATAAATAATTCTCAACATTACCCTGTGATTTTGAAATTATGTTCTGTGAATATGTTTTCTATGTTTGTTACGAAAGTTTCTGATTGGTTTTCGTTGCTTTACACTCATGAGCATCCAAGATTTTGTATTTTTCATTTTCAAACGATAAGAAAAACTACTGGAGTACCAATCATAGCGTCGTTCACCAATCTGTTCAGTAATCTTTTATTACTACTTTTTTGAAGTGATACTTCCTTTAGCGCGTTGGAGAAAATGTAATGGAAGTTATTTTTCTCCGAGCGTCTTTAAAAACGACTCCATGAAATTTGTCGGTATTTATGACGCGTGGCAAAGCGATTTCAAGTTTACAGCATAAAGTTGTCTTCTCTTCTTCTTCACCTTTTTTCTCAAGTGGGTAACCCATCCAAATATTATTCATACTCAGCGCTGCTTTACTTAAATGATCGAGTGAGAACTAATGCTGTAACCGCGCCATGGCAGTTGACGCACAAAGTAATTCGATATACCTCCCTTACATTTAATGTGGACTGATATCTATATATATATTTTTTATTCTTTTTATTCTTTTTTATATATATATAAGGTTTGTTATCAATAATTATTAGAATCACAATTAATTATCAATAATTATTGACTAATCACAAATCTAAGTTTCTCCTGTAAAAAGAGGAATTTAATTTACTGTGAAAATGACTATTTTACAAATAATTACATTATCTTATTTAACTATCCTGTAAAAAGAGAAACGGCATAAAGTGTCAATTATTCACAATGCCCCTTCTCTAATTACAAATTTTTAACAATTTAATTCGTAACTATGATAATTAACATGTCACTGCTTCGTCATCATGATCTATCCATTCCTATTTAACTTCAAGTTATTGAGTAATGTAACAATCTATCTTACCCACGCTACGCAAGTGCGCGGGATGATTCAAAAGTACTATGTATTTTACATATATATATATACATATATATATAATGTCTTATTTATTGTGCAGGTTATGGGTAGATAATAGGTAGAATTGTTTCTCTGTAATAACAAAGATTTTATTTTATTTTGAACAAAATAATAATGTAACACTTTAGACTAATTATTTATCCTACCTGTAATAACAAAGAAACAACATTCAATGCTAATATTCACACCGTTGTTTCTTGATTAATTTTCTTACATATATCTCTTAATCTCTGTATCTTTTCACTTCTGCTTTCTTTGTAGCGCTAACGCCACCTGTTTTATTCCCTAACATATTTACGCGCTAAATTCAATATAGCTAAAACTACTGTCCTTACATATATATATGTAAGCTTTGTATGCATGCACCGGCGCATTGAGTGATTG
>QUOG01000089.1:0-34575 GCA_010416905.1 Polistes dorsalis
TTTAATCGGGTTATCATCTTATTTAATATCTGAAGGCGTAGTAAAAGAGTTTAACCTCCGTAACACAACACAAGATCTCTTGGAGAACTTCTTTGGTCTCATTAGACACGTCCAGGGTGACAATGACAATTCATGTTGCGCACATTTTAAAAACGTCTTTAAAACATTGCTAATTTCCAGAAATGCTAATTTGAAATTTGACAATCAAAATTGTGAGAATAACACATCTCGAAATCTAGTAGATTTGACTGACTTTGTTACAAATAAAAAAAAATACAGTAGTAACAATTCTCTTAAGGATGATAAGCAATCTTATAACTAGTCAACACGTTTCCATTTCTCATCTTCAAATAAAAGCAGAGCAAGTGATTAATGTTAACATTTAATCTTCACCTAAATGTGACGTAACGAATCTACAGCTAATCGATGATACCAATGTTATTGAAAACTCATCATTGCTTCATATTGAAGATGATCAGTTTAATATCGGCGATTTATTTTTGGACTTTGTTACGCCAAACTCTAAAGGCCCTCATCAGAAAAATGTTGAAAAAGAATTAATGAATATGTTAAAAAGGAAATCAACATGTAGAAACTGTGATACTTTATTATATATGAGAAAGTCTGGTGGATCTGTAAATAAAAGTGGACTTTATTTTGAAGTAAGCAAATTTATTAAAAATATAATTGATATTTTTAACACTCAAGTAAATCCTAATTTTCATCAGTTAACTGCATAGAAAGACTTTGTGATATTATTGGATTTAACTTTTTATGTATAGTTCAAAGTTTTATGCAATGAAAAAGGGCATAGTGAATTATTGCAAGATTATTTTATTAATCGCTTAGCAACAGTGATTATTCAAGTAGAATGCCAGAGGCGTAATCAAGAATTGAAATCAGCTGAAGTCCGTTATGGCATTTCGTCCAAAATTGCACAATTAAAAGGTTTCGCTAAATAACTTAGTATTTTATTGTAATGAGATAATTATATTTATTCTAGATTTTATTTATTTATGTTATTTAATAATAAAAGTACTGGAAGCATTTACGTTACTTTTTTTTATTCTATTACAATAGATACTTTTCTTTTAGTTATTGTTATTATTTTCATTATTACTTTTGAATAATTTTTACTGATATTGGTTTATGGAAAAAAAAAAAAAAAAAATACGAATATCGGAAATGAACTCATGTCTCCCACGCTGAAAGTCAGGAATCGTAGCGACTCGCTAGCGATTGCAATGTATTTCAAAATTTTGTCAAAAGAACAAACAGGATTTAGAACAAAATATGGAACAAACGACCACCTTCTCACAATAAAAACTCTTATCGAACGGTGCATGGAATGCAATAAGCCGCTGATGCTGATTTTCGTAGATGTTAAAAAGGCATTCGACACAATAGACCAACAGATACTATTAGAAGCACTTGCCGAATGCCGTATAGACCATCGATACTCTACAGCTATTAGATAATAATATAAAAGACAGCAACAGCAAATGTATAACTATCCAACGAACAATACACAAATAAATTTAAAATCGAGAGAGGACTAAGTCAGGGCGATGCGCTCTCCCCTAAACTATTCGTCACTTTGTTACAAAGCATGTTAAACAAAATAAATTAGGACAAGATAGGAATTAACATTGAAGGAGAGAAATTAAACCACCTATGCTTCGCTGATGACATCGTCTTAATAACAGACAACATGCCAGAAGCACAGACTATGATGCAAAACCTTTATGAGGCGGCAGGAGGAGTAAGACTAGAAATAAATATTTCAAAAACCCAATATATGACTAATCTAATTTTAAGTGATTCCATTAAAATTAACAACAATAACATAGAACAAGTAAGTCTATACAAATACCTGGGACACGAGATAAGTATTGGAAGAGACAATCAAACACACGAAATAAAGAGTAGAATAGGTTTAACCTGGGCAGCTTATGAAAAATTAAGAACAGTTTTCCGATCTAATCTTCCAAGGTGTTTAAAAAGGAAGGTATTTAACCAGTGCGTGTTCACAGTTTTAACATACGGCTCAGAGACATTTACAATGACCAAAAACAACATTCAGAAAATACAAGTCATGCAACGTAAGATGGAGAGATCAATGCTTGGAATTACCCTCCGAGATAGAATCCCATATAGAACCATCAGACACAACACAGGACTAAGAGATGCTGTTGAGACCATTCTGCGTATGAAGTGGAACTGGGCGGGCCATATGGCCAGAGTAACCGATGGTCGATGGACGAAAAAAATATTACAGTGGAGACCAAGAGTGGAAGCATACAGAAACAGAGGACGCTCACCAGCATGATGGAGTGACGACATAAGGAAACTCGCGGGAATCTGAATGCTGATGGCACAGGACCAGAAGGAGTGGCAAAATATGAGAGAGGCTTTTGTCCAGCAGTGGACAGTATAGGCTGATGATGATGATGATATTATATTAATTTATTTATTTACAAATTGTTATTGATTTTTTATCTACTTTAAAATAATAAATTATTTTTGTCGACTGATCAATTGATTATGATTACACCCTATACGTTTTAAAAATACTTTTTGTACCTAAACATTGTTTATTATTTCACAATTCCTTTCGTCGCACTGCAATATATATATCATGAAAAGTATACATTTTTCGCTAGTTCAGTTACACGGCTGAACAGTTAAATGTCAGGCACGGTGGGTAATCGGCTATCATGTTTACTATAGCTCGCGCAATTGGCAGATATCGTGTAGGCCAAGGATTTAATATATACAGTGAATAATGTATAGTTCAATGTAGGTTAGCTATTTTACCAAACACATTTTCTGTCTTTTCCTTTCAGTTGTCACAGTTAATTTATAATTATTACAGTTGAAATGCCTAATAAAGTTACAAGAGACGATTGTGAGAGTACTGGTTCAAAATTAGACAGTTCTAAAAAAAAAAAATGTACCTCCACATAAACATAAAAAAATGAGATCAAAACAAACAGTTCGTCGGCAAAAAAAAATAAAATTGATGTTGCTCGAGCTGTATCAAAAGAATCTTTCATCAATTTAATTGCGGTTGTTTTTTCCCCTGAGAAATGACAACCTCGAAGATGTATCTATTTCTTTCTTCTTCATGATCGACATCTATGTACTGTGTCGTTTGCCGTCTACTTTTACGAACCCTGTCTTGACTATAAAGTCCGACTACGTTCGAGAAATAATATTATCAAGGAGAAAGCACAGAAAAGCGAACGCATCTTTATTGAATCTTAACGAAAAAGAAAAGGTAAAACAAAAAAAAGAGAAGAGAAGAGAAGAGAACTCCGTCTATAAAAGCAACTTTATATAAAACTTTCCTAACGAAAGCAAAAAGATATAAAAAAAAATAATAACCTTTAAAAGAACTTGCTATTTACGCCACTGCGTTTCTACGAGTAGTTTCCCTCCCCCTCTTCTAATTCGATTTTTGTTAGTAACTTCCGTTATCCATATGAACTACTTTCTTTTATCTTTCTCCTCACCTCCTATACTTCATCTAACTCATCTACACTGAGAACGAGTTTGATTCACTAACATTACGATTGCGACGAGCGCATAAAGTAGACGTCGTTCTACGACGAATATACGAAATAGTTAAAACGGGTAAAGACGATAGATATATCATACAAGGAGGCGTGTTATTTAAGACAATAGGAGATGACGTACGTGTAATCGTTCCGAAAAAGATGCAAACGTCGATTATTAAGAAATACCGTGAGATAGGTCATTTTGTCGCGAATAAAGCCAGAGTGCTCCTGGAAAAAGGATATTGGATTCCAGGATTACATTTAAAAGTGTGAAGAGTAATTTTTAATTGTGTAAAATGCGTTTTAGGTACGAGAAAAGAGGGTAAATTAGAGGGATTTCTCAACCCTATTAATAAAGGCGAACTGCCGTTGGATAAATATCACATAACTATCTTAGACCATTCCCATTTACGAGAAGAAATTACCATCATATTCTTGTAATAGTAGAGAGCTTTTCTAAATTCATGTGGTTAAATCCGACTAAGACGACTTCAACGAGCGAGATTCGGTATCGGCTTAGAAAGCGAGCGGGAATAAAATATAATAAAATTTGTAATCGAAGGCGCCTATGTATATGGATGAGTGTATGTATGGGAATGAGTGAGATACGAGAATGTAAAATAAAACGAAGTTAGAACAAAAGATGTTATGAGTGAGTGAGATACTAAATGTAAAATAAAAGCGAAATTAGAACGAAAGATGTTATGGATGAGTGAATGCGTGAAAAGAAGAGAGAACTCTTACAGGGCTTATCCCAACGCGCCACTCTCACGCCTAAATCTTTTTTCCTCACAGCAAGCGCAAATGCTCGGCAATCTATCACTATTTTGAAAAGAACACCCAATAGATAAATCCTAAGCTTACGTAGGCTCTCGCTATCGCTAGTACCTCCAATTCGTAGCTCGCGTATTTACTCTCCGCCGGTATTGTCTGACCGCTCTCGTAATATACCGGGTGTATCTTTCGTGTTACACTGTCTCTTTTATTAACCAAAACTACCGGACTCGCGTACTCTAAAAGTGATGGTCTTACGATTCCCTCTTTGATCAACTAAGCGATATGTTTATTCGTCTCGTTTTTCTCTAATTGAGATAGCCGTCGCGCTCGTTGGTTAATTAGTTCGTCGTCTTTTAACTCTATTGTCATCTTAACTCCCACCTCTCGACTTTTTTCGTTAACATACTCTTCTACAGCTACTTTCACACTTTCTCTAATGCTCGAATCTGATTTATGTGATAATTCTAGCTCGTTTGTTTGTACATCAATGGCGAAAACCTCTGAAACTTGTTTTGTTTCGATAACTGGCTTTTTGGATCCAATAAAAATCTCACCGTTCTTTATCTCATAGTTTACAGTGCGCAAGAAGTCAAGCCCTAGTATCATACTATACCTTAGCAAATTCATCTACCATAACTCGAATAGTAATGGGATAAATCTTGCCCTCTATGCTCATTCTCGTTTGGAATTCGCCCATCGTCGGTCTCACCCTCGTGCTGACTCCATTGACCAAGATCTCTCCTCCTGTCAAGGTCGGCGAACCCATCCTCTTGTACTGGCTTTGGTTGATAATGGTGTTATCTCTGCCTATATCCACTAGGGGTGATATGGAGTGACCTTGGATGTCCACCTGCTTCCAGATCTTGGGTCCTAACACCGGTACAACCGTTGTCGCCGTCACCGTGTTCGCTTCGCGTGACTGCACCCCTCACGAACATAGTGCCGCTCGATGCCCGCGCACGTTGCATCGAAAACATTTAGGACCCTGTCCTCTTGTAGATCACTCCGCTCCCATATTATTTGCCTCACCACAATTGAAGCAGCGTCTACGCCATTGTACCTCAGGTGTTGTCGCCACTGCCCGTGTGCTGCGTTCCCCTCTCCGTTAATCCCTATCGCACCGTTCCGAGCTGATAGCGGCAGTGGTTCTCTTGCCGCTTCTTCTCTGCATCTCGGAAGAGGTTCTCTCCCACAACGTAATGCTTGCGAAGGATCGGAAAAGATCATCCGTTGTTCGTGGTGCCTGGGCTCGTGCTAAGTCTCTTAGCCGTCGGTCAGGTATTCCCTGGATGATGTATCCGACGAGCTCTTCTCCTCTCATTGCCGCTTGGATCCCCAAGATGACCTTTTGGAGATACTGCGAAAATGTCTCCGCCGGCTTCCATTTACGCTCCTCGAAACGCATTCGCGCTGCGAATCTATCTTCCGGAAGGTGAAACATGCGCCTTATTTGTCGCAGCAGCTCGTCCTCCGCTAACGACACATACTCCGTAGTGGAGTGATACCACTATTTAGCAATCCCCATTAAATGCAATGCAATTAATAACCGGGTCTCCGTATCGGTTAAATTAAAATCATCTCTATATGCTTCGAGCTTACCTTCCCAAATCTCGTAATTCGACGTACTATCTTAATAGTCTATCATCTTGTTTATGTCTTTCATTGAGGCGGCGATGTTTTCTCTTCCTGGCTTCGCACTTCTCACAGGCATCTCGTAGTTTGGCCGTCCTCTGATACTTCTTAATTCCTCCGACAACTGTAGTATTTGTCGCTCCAAGGTTTTCATCCGCCCCTCTTGTGCGTTTTCGTCTAGACCTTGAGCTCCCTCTTCGACAGATTGAGCACCATCCTCTTTTATGCTCGCTCCTCTGGAAGTCCAACCTTCTGCTGGGTCTGCTTGCTGAAGTCTGGCCAAAAGTTTGGCCCTTTTTCCATACGTCGGCAAATTATATTCTCTTAAAATTTCTTTCAGCTCTTCTACCTTGAAATCTTCTGGTGCGCGACTCATGATTGTATTGCTAATGATGTACACTTTACACTAACTGCTTAATTTCTCGCTTTATCTATTCTATTTCCCCGTTGTATCTCTGATCAGATCCCTTTTATCTCTGTTCAGATCACGGCTGAGCCCAAAAAATATGTAGGAAATAGTTTTTTAACCCTACTGATACTCTAATTTTCTCTTTACTTTGATATTGGTTCTCAACTCTTTAAACTCTTACTCTACTCTTTTAACTCTTACTCTCGATCGATACTCTTTACACTCGTTAATACATTCGTCAAACTCATCAAACTCATCAAACTCGTCAAACTCGTCAAACTCATACCCCTAAGTCAATTCTCTCACCTTATATCCTTTCTTCCTTTTGTCTTCCCCGCATCCACGCTAAATACATACATACACAAATACTCTCTCATTCCTTTCATTCTATAATAATAAAGGAAAACATTTCTTATACCTTTACCTGACTGAAAAACAATTTTACTTATACTCGATTATTCTTGAATATTCATATTTCAACGCCTCTTACTTCTATATTTATTCCAATCCAACAATATTAACATTGCTGAAGTTTATCTTGCAATTGTGCATATCGCATTTGTAATATACGTTCACGTTTAGTTTGTCTATTAACATCTTCAACAAGAGCATTGATTCTCCTCGGAACTGCTGCTTCCTCTTTATTTTGTAAAAATTTAAATGTTGAAAGTTCTAAATAGGCTTGTTCTATTTTTTCGTACAAATCGTTTAATTGTTTGATTAAGACTTGTGCCCTGGTCTAACACAAAGTCATGTTAAGATTACAACTAATGTCAATATTTAACTATATATTTAACTACATATATTAAATAATTACCTGATAACCTCCGGTTAAAATTTTCAATTTTTTTCCATTCTAGCGGCTTTATTAGCTTCACCAGTCAAATGCATCCGATTTTCTTCTAATTTTCTTTCGCAAGATAAGAACTACTATATCTTTTTTGGAGGCTAAAGTTGCTCTTGTATACCGCTTTTGTGTTTCCAAATATAATATCTGCGATAAACATTCTTCCCACACTGTTGTATATGCATCTAAATTTAAATCTCCATGCGCCATACAATCCTTAACAACATTTATTTCATAGGTGAGTAATTTTTTCGCTGCATCCAATATCTCTTCCTCAAAATTTATATAAGGATGTTGTTCGAGATATGCTTGTGCTTGAGCTAAAGAGTTGGAAGCACTCTTTCAATTCTGTTGCATAGGATTTTGAAGCACATCATATTGCATCATTGTAATCATTTCCCTTTTAATTAGCTCTTCTGCTCGTTGCATATCTGTTAGTGGAGTATCCATAAAAGGCCTTAAAATATTCATGTTAACGGAAACTGGCCTTGGCAAATCCCGTTGTATAACTTGTGATCTACGAGCTAATTCACTTTTCTTTTGTTCCAGCAATTCTTGTGGTTGTCTAACATCTATATCAGCTTGATTTTCAACTATGTCATTTGCTGGAGTAGAGGTATTTTCATCTATATCATATATATTTTCATCGTCAGGAACAACTATTTCGTAATCGTTACGTGGTGTTGGCAATGCTATCAAGCCTGCACGTAATTTTTTTTTAGCTTATTTCTGTATCACTAGTGTTTCTGACCCAGAAATACCATTATCAGGATTAATGCTAAGTTTATCACGAATTGGTGTTACCAAAACTCCATTTTGCATGATGATGGTGTATTAAACGAATTCAAGGGTGTTTCGTCGCTACGCTGAGAACGGAAAAGAAGTTGCTAGAATAGTATTTGGAGTTGCAATAGCATTTGTTACAGGTATAATGCCAGAAATATCAGAATTATTTAACGGTGTGTTTAGGCCACCTTTCAACGGAATATCAACATGTGTCAGAGCCATAACATTTTGAGCTTCTTGAAGAATTTTATCTTGCGCAGCTGGAGTTCTGGGAGTTACAGCAACATTTGTTGGAAGAGAATAATCAGCTAATAAACTATCCGATAATGTAATTCCTCTTTCGGTAGCAACTTAACGTGCAACCTCTGATGCACGACCAAGTTTAACCACTTGTTGTAACTCTTGATCAGAGATCTGTGGTTCAAGTAAAACAAGTTAACTTCTTTTCTTCACTGGTTCTTCATTATTAAGCATTCCCATTGGAATATCATTTTCTTTTAATGCTTCAGTTTTTGCTTATCTTTCCTACGTTCCTTTTGTTCCTTTTCCTGTTTATGATCTCCATCTAATTGTTGTTGTCTCATTTTAGAAAAATCTATTGCATGTGGATCAATATGTTCCTTAGAAGTATCATAAAATCCTATAGCAAGACGTTTTCCAAAAAGCATTTCTGAAATATAATTAAGTCCACGTTTGCGCTTATTCTTTTGCGACACTGTTATTCCAGCAGCGCGTAATTTCCTAAACTTTTGTAAAGCTGCAAGCCTGCGTGCTTCTTCTAAATGTTTTTCACGAGCTTTTCGTTTAGCTTTTTTCCCTTTGAGTATTAGCGAGTCTTGCACGAGCCTCGGACAACATTTCCAATTCATCCTCGTCCATGTCTTTAGGATCAGGCCTGGCAGGTTTTGTCTCAGGATTAGCATCTATTTCACCCGGCTTTAGTTTACGAGGATCATCAGCTGCATCGTCTCCTTTCTCTTTTTTTGTGCTTGTTCTAATAAATATTCGTACCTTTCTAAGCATTGTGCTGCTGTACGTCCTACAATAGGAACTATAGTTCTCCACTGCGTTGGCATGAGTTTGGCTAAATGTAAAAGCTTTTCATCTTCTTCTCTGCTCCATTCTGTTTTTTTAATACTCGGATCTAACCATTCAAACCAACGTGCTTTACATTGTTTTGCAGATTTTCTATGTAATAATGAGGCTATACGACTTCATTGGTTTTTTCCATATTTCATTACAGCAGCTTTCAAAATCTCATCCTCTGTGTTACGCCAAACACCACCTTTTATCATTATACGCGCCATTTTGATTTATATACAATCAGTTTTTAATACTCTAAATATTTTTGTCGCGTACTTTATAATAAAGGCGAAAACCCTACAAGTTTAATTCTTCGAGTCTTCTATTACCACTAGCTTAAATCTGGCTTAAACTATACTAATAAAAGATCGGCCGTTTGCTAGAATCGTCGCTTGTCCATTGGACAAGCCATTCAGCGATAGTCACGCCTCTTGTGGATGTAAGACTAACTAAATACTATTCAATTGAACCTTGTTCCCTTAATTTCATCATAAATAACATACAACTAATCTCTACGCCAAACATATTAAAATAATCTAGAAAAAAATTAATACAAAAATTTAAATTACTAGTTTTTCTCATTTTGAAGTGAAACTTTTTAAGTTACAGTAACGAAGAAATTTTGTAAAACGACATGAAAAGAGAGGGAGCATAGATATAATTGTCAAATAAGTCAAGCGTCATCAATTAAATAAGCATCTCTCGAATTCGGATGATGTAGCCTGATGAGAACTTTTGCTTTCATCCGAATTCAGACGACGTGGCCATTAACGTGTTAATTGACTGAAAATCTGGAATTATTGTAATAGATTTTATTCAATCTACAATCAATCTCTTGTATTTGACAATTTATATTCGAACGTAAAGCAGTTTCAGAGTTTCGAGAATTCATAGCTGAAATTGAATTATCAATCTTTTCCATAAATGCAACCATAGTATTACAGTCATACAATTCATAATAATCGTCTTTATACATAGATATTGTAAATTTTAATTGGCGTGATAATAACTAAAATACAAATTTAATTAGATGGATTGATTTGTATGGGGTAAGAAATATAAATAAAAAGCAATTCAAACTTGGAATTTTATGAACGAAAAATGTAAAAATAATTCATCAGTTATTAATAACAAAAAATGTACAACATACTTGCATTGCAAGAAGTACATTCATTTTTTGAAAACCTTCAACCCTTAGATTATGGGGAGAGAATTTAAAAGCAATTAAACGTTAAGAATTTAATAAGAATTTAAAAGCGACTTTTCAGTTATTTATTCAATTACTTACTCAAAAAGATGGAGTAACAATTACTTTATTTCTCAACCATTTCAGCAAATGTGAAAAGTCAAACGCAAACCATAAGTGTTTAATAGAATCAAAGGGATGCGTACAACTAAATTTATGATCTTCTATTCCAAACAGTTTCTACACTCTGCGGTTCCATTGCGCACCATCGCAAGTTATTCAATCAACATGAAATCCTGATTTTTCAAGTAATAGTACGCATTCTGTAAGTAACTTAGGTTAAATTTCATTAGTCACTGCATTTTTATTTAACAAATTAAAGGCAGGGTATCTTGACGAAAGTATGCTAGATAACGCGGCGACCGCCCCGCCTCGTTTTTTGTCCTAGAGCGGGCGATATTTTGTGTAATCATAAAAAAATTTAAACCTAAAAAAGTTTATTTAAACTCTTTAAACTACAAGAAATATTAAAAAAGAACTAAACACTAATTACAAAAAATGTTTTAAAGTACATAATTTTTAAGAAGAATCTAGTATTTTTTATGGATGTGACAATTTTGATAACACTCGCTACGGTAAAGAGGTGTATTGCAAAACTCGCATTTGAAGGAAGTCAATTTTCTTTTTTTATGTGCCACACAAACTACGCAGTTTCGTTGAGCATATAGCTGTTTGCCTTTATTTTCTATCCGAATTAAGTTGTGCTTTTTGATGTCTAGTGAAAGACGTCCAGGCGCATCAATTTTATATCGTGGAGTTGTTACTCTTCAATGTCCATCAATTCCAAATCTTCGGTTTTTTTGTCAGTTATAAGACAGCGTGATAATTTTAACAAATATTTTTTATATTGCAAGCAACTATTATTCTGCATGTTATATACTAAATAGAAATTGTAAAATGACCAATTTAACATATACATTACAGCCCGCTTGGTCCACTTTCTTGTTTTTCGCAATATTGAGTAGTACGAAAGGTACTGGTCTGCCCTATCAACACCTTTCATATAGTTGTTGTATTCTATTCTCCGAAAAATTGACTGTCCGCGTTGCAACTTATTATTTTTTAATTCATATGGAAGTCCTCGGTTTACACGTATTGTTCCACAACTTAATATTTTATGTTTTAAAAGAGTTTCGTTTATATCTACACTGTTATAATAATTATCCATAAACACATGTTTTTTTCAACATTTATTTATATTTAAATTTTTGATACAATACTTAAAACTTTTTAGGCGTTTTCTAACTGTCTTCTAAATGTCCAATAGGATTCAAATTGATATACTCCTTCATGCTGTTATATCTTTTCTTCTTCTTCTTCTTCATTCTTTGGTTTAGGCAAATTGCCTGTTTCGTAACGACGTTTTTCTGCCTATTGCACTGTTAAATTGTCGCACCATCGTTTCCGTGGGCGTCCCGTGCTTCTACGGCCAACCGGTGACTTATCCCGTGCAATTCTGACAATTCTTCCGTTGTCCATTCTGTTAATATGTTCGTTCCATTCTTTTTTTCTTTTTAGTATCCATTCGTTAATGTTTTCTACTTTGCATGTTCTTATATCTTCACTTCTTTCTCGATCCAGTAGTGTTTTTCCAGTTATTCTACGAAGAATTCTCATTTCGGTTGTCTCTAGTAACTGTTTCGTTTTCGCCGTGTCTGGTCGATTTTCTGCGGTATGTGACATAATAGGTCTTACCATTGCTTTGTAGATTCTTGCTTTGGTCTCTATGTCCATGTTCTTGTTTCGCCATATTGTGTCATTCAAACAACCCGCTATTCTGGATGCCTTCATTGTCTGTTCTCTTACCTCTGCTTCAACATCACCATACCCTAAGATTTCTATTCCTAGGTACTTAAATCTCATTTCCTGCTGAATAACCTTCCCTTCAACTTCCAGTTTGCATCTTAACGGTGTTTTTGATGTTGTCATGCATTTGGTTTTCTGGGCCGATATTTTCATATTGAATGATTTGGCTATGCAGTTAAATCGGTGTAGTAGACGTTGTAGATCATCCTCGTTTTCGGCCACTAATACAGCGTCATCAGCATAGCATAGGATGGTTATCTCTTCGTTGCCCATTTTATATCCTTTTAGCGGTCTTACATGTCTTATTATTTCGTCCATAATGATGTTAAAAAGCAGGGGGCTTAGGGAATCCCCTTGTCGGATACCACGACCTGCATCAATCGGTTCAGTCAAAACACCATTTATCTTTGCTTGGATCTTATTGTTTCTATAGATGTCCTCTATGGTCTTGATAATATTATTCGGGATTTGCCGATTATAGAGGAGGTGTATAACATCCGTTAACTGCACTCGGTCGAATGCCTTTTCCAGATCAATAAAACATATATATGCTTGTCTGTTGTATTCAATCAATTTTTCTGTTATCTGTCTTATGATGAAAACCGCGTCTGTGCATGATCTGCCTGATCTGAATCCCTGTTGTTCGTCTTCTAGATTCGTTAAGCTGTTAATTTTGTTTGTTATAACTTTTGTCGTTAGTTTTAATGAAGTGTTTAAAAGATTTATTCCCCTGTAGTTTGTAGGTAGTTTTTTGTCTCCTTTTTTAAACATAACTACATGAAAAACGACCTATACAGAGAACAGAAAAAAGTATGGAAAATGCTACGAAACCGAAGAAAACAGGTAAATGAACTCGTACAGAACGCCAAAGTCACAACAGATGAATGGGAAAAACATTTTCCAGAGCTGTACAAAAACAAGACGAAGGAGACTTACAACAGATGCGATGAGGAGAAGAGATGGCACTAAATGTCTACACTATCTCATCTGAAGAAGTACAAAGAACAATAGACAAACTAAAATACCGTAAAACACCAGGAACAGATGAGATAACAAACGAACTAATAAAATTTGAGGAGAGACCACTAACAGATAAACTAATTACCCTTCTTCTTCATCAACATGATCGCAAGCGTCGTCATGGTTGAGATGTTTTATTATTTGTACGCAATACGGTATTGTTGCTTGCTCATCAAATCAAATAGATGGTTTTCCTGAGTACATGATTGCTGAAGTATGGTCATCAATTCGTAATAAAGTTTTAATTTCTATGATTTACCGGCCGCCTAACACAGCATTATTGGATATTTCTGAGCAAGATTGTAATGAGTTATTTATACATTATAAAAATATTGTGATAATAAGTGTTTTAAATATTAACCTTTTACGTGATTCTTGTGAATCAATTCATTTAAGTGATTTCTGTGAAAGCCATGACTTACGTATTGTGCCATTTAATGCAGAAAATCACACCGCTACTTCAGATACTTGGATTGATCATTTTATCATCAATAATGATTTTAATTTAATATCTTCTTGTCAATCTGATGAGCCGTTTCTTTCAGGTCATGATTGCTTATCATTGACTTCTAATTATAGTGTTCCTAAACATACTAAAATGATTATTAGACGTCGTAACTGGGATTTAATTAATGATAAATCAATTGCTAATAATATTAATTATTTTACGACATCAAACTTTGCTGAGTACTTATCAATGGATGATTTCGTCAGTGGCATGAATCAAAGCATGCATAGTATTGTTGATTCTATAGCGTCGGAAAATATGATTCAAGTCACTCGTCCTCCTGCCCCATGATTGAGTGATGAGATTCGTAGTTTACAAACAAGAAGAGATAGGTTGTACAAAATTTTTAAGAGAACGGGTTATGCCTATGCTGAATACTACAATGTTCGTCGACTAGTTAAACAGAGGATTAATGCTGCAAAAAAAAGGTTCCTGCATAACAGATTTAATAATGTTAGATGTCCTAAAATAATCTGGAAGGCTTTCAGAAATCTAGGATATTTTTTGGATATTTGCTTGCCTAACATTGATTTGGATAATTTTAATTACTATTTTACGGCAATTGGAAATGCTCGTTATAATCAAGATCAATTAATGTGTGTCTGTTTGGATGATCTAAATGTGCCTGGACAATTTAATTTTTATGAAATAAATGAGGCAGATATTAAACGGAACTTAGAAAGAATTACTACTGCTACTGTAGGTCCAGATAGTTTATCTATTAAATATTACAAGCATTTGCCTAATTATTATTTGCCTTCAATTAGGGACTTATTCAATTTCTCAATATTGTCATGTCAATTTCCTCAACAGTGGAAGCAATCAATAATTTTGCCTTTTCCAAAAATTAAATAAAAAAATAAAAAAAATTAAAAAATTAATTTAATAATTTAAGACAAATTTCTATTTTGTGCACATTATCTAAAGTTTTTTATAGTTGTGTTTATGATCAACTAATTAGGCATTTTAAGTCTAATGATCTATTAGATCGTTATCAAGCAGGCTTCCAAGAAGGAATGAAAACTCAACCTGCTTTTATTCATCTTTGTGATGATATTCGACTTGGAATTGATGATAAACTAATTACGATTGCAGTATCATTTGATTTAGCAAGCATTGATTGTATGGATCATTTACTGCTTTTATTAAGGGGTTATACGCAGTTGCGTGGCTCAAAAAAGACGGCTTTTTATGAATTTTTTATAGAAAAAGTTTTAACTTATCAATTATAAGTGATAGTAATTCAAATAGAGCCTACTTTTAAGAATACAATAGCGCGTCGATCATGTAAAAATATTAATGTGCACTGCTCCTGTAGATGATTTCCTAAACGTCCTCTAAGAAAAGGCGTTTGGCGGTGATCTCCACTTCGGCGGTTTTGATTGACCAAAATGAAAAAAAATAGTGGATTTTTTTAAAGGATAGATTAATGCAGGTATTACCGGGAGAAATTTTAAAAATTTTGTTTTTGACAAAATAGCGTCTATCTGAAAAAAATGTTTCGTTTTTGACTAAAATTTTCGCTCTAAATTGTAAAAAAAAATAGTAATAATTTTTTTAAATCTCTTTTCTCTCGTCAATACATAGGAATATATCTAAGAATATTGTGTAAAAATATAAAACAAATCGGTTGAGTTATTTCTGAGAAATCGAGATCACCGACTTTGAAATATCGTTTTGAGAAAAACACGTTTAAAGTTTCAAAGAGACGTTTACACATAGTTAAAAATTTTTGTTTGCAGCTTACATAAAGTAAAGAATATTTGCCGGATCAATTTGAAATTTTCAGAGAATATACTTAAATATATGTACATTCCAAAAATGCAAAACAAAAATCGATTTTTTGAAAATTCTAACTGCGTATAATCCATTAAAGCTCAGGGATTTAAATTGTTTATCTGATGTCATCAAATAGTTTTATTTCTATCTAACTAAGAGATGTCAAACTGTGAAGCTAAAGGACAAATTTTCTTCTTTTAAATTTCGTCGTTGTGCTGTTCTTCAAGGCAGTGTTCTTGGCCCACTATTATATGTCCTGTTTTTCTCAGACTTTGGAAGTTCAATTAGCTGGAAACATCTCTTCTACGCAGATGATCTTATTATTTATTTAACTTGTCGCCTTTCAGATATAGAGAGAGCTGTGAATAAGCTAAATTAAATAATTAAATTATTAATTGAATAGTTTTCGGAAAAATTTTTTTCAGTTAAATGCATCTAAAAAAAAAAAACTGGTGTGTGTACTTATGTACGCACGTAAGAAGTTATACTTCTTTATCGTACCAAAACGAATTTAGCATTAATAACATCAAAAATAACTTCAAAAAATGAGTATAATATTATTTATTTATACATGAGGAAGAAGAAGGGTTTAATTAAAATACGAAATAAGAAATATAACACTTGGTTGAGCAAATATAACAAGGTTCAATACTTTATTTGCCCGTCAGGGAAAAGCCTTGTGGCATAAAAACCCTGGATGATAATTTAAATAATTTAAATAACTTCAATATTACTATATATATACATAAAATTTATACATATTGAAATTTAATTAATTCACGTTCATTAGTTGATCTGTTTGTGATTCTATGGCCACGTGAGTTACAAGAGGCTTATAGTAGCTAAAATATGATACAAATAGTCTAGTTGAAACGTTATCTAAATATCGTGTAAATACAGCATCAATTGTAGTACCATATCGGGTTGTAGGAACTGTTCTGTCATTATTTATTGAAAGATTAAAATCTTCACGTAAAAAGTTGATGAGTACATAAGAATTTTCAGAGCAGAAATTAACATTAAAATCTCCACTTAAAATCATTGGTAGCTTATCTTCACCTTTACCCATATATGGTGTTCTATATGCTGTGTATGGAGATAGCACCCGTTCCAAGAAATGAATAATATTTTCAATTCTTTGATTTGGAGAAATATAAACTTCTATTAACACAATTATTTTATCATCTTCCGTTGTACACTCTGCTATACAAAAATCACCCACTGATGATGTAGCAGTACTAACAAAATCGGACTGTCTCACAGTCATGTCGATATTAGTGGTCAGAAAGTTAGTTGTATCATTCGCATTGTGATAGATAGCAACTCCTCCAGCTCGAACATTTGGTCGTTTGTATTGAATTATACAATTGAAATTTGGTATACTAACAGACTCGTTATCATGTAACCAAGTTTCACTCAACATTAAAATTTCAGATTCTTGTAAAATAGAATCAATCATATCCTTTGAGTGAGCTCGCAAATTTTGACAATTTAAAGTATACAGTGTAAAACCTTTCCTTTGGTTCATAAATTGTTGGATGTCTTTACTAATAATCACTAAGCGATTATTTGAGAGTCTCTTATATTCATCTTGAAAACTAATCATTACAGTTGATGGTCTTCGGCCGTGATAAAAAGTATTATCATTATCTTTTGCTGTAATGTATAAGCCCTCGATAGTTGTTACGCGTGACAAAGCAACATAGACTAATGTCAATTGATGTTTTTTATCATATTCATAAACAACTTCGGGTTATGTGCTCCCTTGTGATTTGTGAATTGTTGTCGCACAAGCACAAATTAGAGGTAAATGTGAACGCTTAACGTCAATTGTTTTATTGTTGTTAAAAGAAATAGTTGCAGATCTACGTCCGATCGGTACTGCTGTTTTTTTAATCTGAATAGCAGCAACATGTCCAGCAACTTTCTTTTTGATTTTCTGGCCAATCTGTAGTAAATGCGGAAACTCAAGCCACACAACATTTACTTCTCCATCTTCATTGTATTCAATATGAAATAACTACTATTTTCCCGAATGCCAACATATATTCTACATTTGTAAATAAAATAAAATATAGCTTCAATAAAAACTTTAATAAAATAAAGATAATAAATCCAATTTTAATAAAATACAATTATTAACAAAATTAATAAAACAAAACAACAAGTAAGAAAAAGAAAAACTCTTGGTTAAGTTAATAAAAAGTATAATACTATATTGGCTCGTCAGACAAAAAGCCTTGTAGCTTAAAAGCTCTGGTTGATAAAATAAACATAATAAGGAATTGCGGTTTTAACAAAAAATTAAACACGTATCTCACCTTTTGCTCGCTTCGCTTGTATACGGATTCAACAAAAAGGTTCACCTCGTTTATGGAAGTATAAGGAATACTTATTGTTCGGTGAAATTAAGATACTGGACCGTTTGTATTGTGCGCGAGATCGGTTAGGTAGCGGTGGCGTCGCGACCTTAGATTAGTCGGTATTACAGCCCAATTAGGATAGGTCACGAGTGCTTTAGCGGAGTCCTGAGGGCGCTCAGGAGCATTAGACATGCATGTGGGGCCGCCTTTAGCCGGAAAGGTACGTGCGCGTGGGTCTTGAGGTACTTGGGAGAGGGGAGATGGGTGCGTAGGCCCTGGCTCGGGAGCGCAAGCGACAGACCGTTTTTTGATTTCAAAAAGGACTATTCGTTTGCTGAGAAGGTACAGAGGCGCGATATTGGTTTCAGTAAAGTAAGAATTGTTTCTTGTGGTGTGCTTTCGAGCTGTCGACTGGTAAGTTGAAGGGGTTGGGCATAGCCGCAACCGAGCTTGTTACTAGATTTGAGGGGGTTGTACGTAGACACAACCGCGCACTTGGCCAAGTAGAAGGGGTTTGCTTAGACTTAACCGCGCTCGTTATCAAGTTCGATGGGATCGGGCAAGAACCCGATCGCTCCGTCTTAAGTCGCTTCGAAGGAGTTGTGCAAAAGCACAACTACGCTCGTCACCGGCAGTCACAATGCCTATTTACAGTGTTTACCAGTCGACCTGCCGAGGATATATTTGGGGGAGGAAAAGGCTACCCAGTGGAAGGTATTGGTAGCGAGATAAACGCGTTTTGAAGACCCGATACGCATATAAGTAGGCGACGATAATTTGCATATTTACAGCTGAGCCAAAGGTAAGAGTGTTCTTTAGTCTACATGAAATAAGAGGGTAGTATTTAATGTTTTATATGTTTAAATAAAGTCATAGCTTGCCCCGGCTTTTCTCTCAACTTCGTGAGAGTTTTTATGCCGAGGCAAGTGTTTCATACCGCGTAAAATTGTGTTAATTGATTTATCTATCCTTCCCTATCTCACTCATTCATGCGTCGAAATAACCGAACTCACGACATTAATATCGAATCGCTTACAGTCTTATATTCTACAAACACTTATACTTTTCTTATTTCGTTCTAGCTTAAATCGCTTTGTTCGTCGCTTTCTTTGTAAATTCTTCGCTGCTTATCTAAGACGTATCGTCGTAGGCGTCTAGTGGAAGAATAGGACGAGTGCTTTGTTTAATAGGCCCAGCAGAGCGTGCTTAGCAACGGTTTAAAAAGTGGGGAGGGACGATAAGAAAATTTCCTTATTTTCAATATTTTCGAAATGATTGAGCCGCGTATTTCGAATATACATTAAGAATCTATAATCTTTATAAATGGTACATAAATCGTTATTACGTTGAGTGCCTCACGAATTCTGAAGGAAATCCTCGTCAGGCTACGCTCGTTATTTAGTATTGAAAAAGAAGTATAACTTCAAAACAATCACAATAAATTCATATTGCACAATACGTTTCCATTCTTTTATGCTACACTCTCCATATTTTTATAATTAATTACAGATTACCTATCATAATGATAACATATTATTATTATTATTATCGTTATTAATTTTCCTTGTTAGTTTTTAATTTTTCTAGTTTATTAATTAATGTTATTATTATTACATTATTAGTATTATTATTATTAATTTTATTTTTACATAGAATATAGTTGATAAAGAAACCTGTTTCTCTTCCCTGCTTGATGATCAATAATATTTTCTAATGTAAGAAGATTATTTTTCTTTTACTATTATATTTTTATTCTCATTTATTTATTGAGGTTATTTATTTTATATATATATATTTATAGAGCGACCAGGTAAAAAGGAGGAGGATTGAAAAAATGAGTAGATAAGCTACTAATTATTCTTTTCTATTAAGTTAACTAAATAACTTCAAAAAAAAGAAAAGAAAAATATTTTCAATTGATCGATATATTATATATATATATATATATATATATATGTATAAGAAAGAATAAAATAACTTCAAAAAAAAGAATAACTTCAAAAATATAAAAATATAGATATCAGTCCACACTAAATATAAGAGAGATATATCGAATTACTTTACGCGTCAACGGCCATGGCGCGGTTACAGCATTAGTTCTCGCTCGATCATTTAAGTAAAGCAGCGCTGAGTACGATTAGTATTTGGATGGGTGACCCGCTTGAGAAAAAAAGGGGAAGAAGAAGAGAGACAACTTCATGCCGTAAACTTGAAATCGTATTTGCCGCGCGTCGCAAATACCGACAAACTTCATTGTGTCGTTTTCCCAGACGCTCGGAACCAAATCACTCCCCATTACATTTTCCCTAACGCGCCAAAAAAAGTATAACTTCAAAAACTTTAATTTTTCGAAGTTCTCAGCATGTTAATAACTCTGCATGTATTAATGCTCCGAAAATTAAAGCAAATCAAGAAGTTATTGATTACGTCAAATCAATTAAATATTGAGGAGTTATTTTAGATGAGTGTTTTGGCATCAACAAGTCATGTTGATTAGTAATCAAGCAATGAGTTGTTTGGGTCGGTTGAAAATGAATAATCATTTTTTTAATACGACTATACGTAGAAGATTAGTTGCCACGTTAATACTTCTAATTTTTGATTATTGTTCTGCAGTTTATACAAACATCTGAGGAGCATTACAATCTAAATTGCAAAGAAAGTTTAATGCTTGTATTCGCCTTATCTTTCATTTGCAACGATATCAGCATGTTACTCCGTTTAGAAGAGATTTACGATGATTGACTTTGCAAGATCGGCATGACTTTTTAATATCTGGCATAGTATATAAGATTTTGCGTCTTCAGCATAACAAGATAGTAAGAACAAACTTCAGTATTCTCACTTCAGTACGTGGTCGTGCTGACAGGCAGTTATATGTATTGTATTTATCTTATGCAAGAGCTATGACTTATGAAAAATCATTTTTGGCTACCGCTGTTCATATTCGGAATAAACATCCGGAACATATTGTAGCTTAATGATTATAAAGAATTTAGATCAAAATGTTATACTTACTTCATTGATAGAGACATTCAGCGAGATTTATGATTTATGATTTGCATTTAATTTAAAGTTTGTGTTTTTAATATTATTTATGATTTTTTGTGCCAATACTATTATTATACAACTATTATACATGTGGGATTGGAATAAATTTAGAAGCAAAAGACGTTAAAATATGAATATTAAGGAGTAATCAAGTATAAGTATAATTGTTGTTCAGCTAGGTAAAGGCATAAGAAATAATTTCCTTAATTATTGTAGAATAAATATAGAAGTAAGAAACGTTGAAATACGAATATTCAAGAACAATCGAGCATAAGTAAAATTGTTTTTCTATTAGGCAGAAGTATAAGAAATGCCTTCTTTTATTATGGTAGGATAAATATAGAAGCGAGAAACGTTGAAATGAGAATGTTCGAGAACGATCTAGCATAAGTAAAAAGTCGTTTTTCGGTTAAGGAATGAGAGAGTATGTGTGTATGGATGTGCTTAGCGTGGATGCGGGCAAGACAAAAGGAAAAAAGAATATAAGGTGAAAGAATGTACAGGGGAAGAAGAGTCTACGAGCGTATTAAGAGAAAAGAGTTTGACGAGTGTAAGGAGTCTACAAGCATATAAAGAGAAAAGAGTTTGACGAGTGAGATTAACGAGTGTGTGAAGGAGTATTGACGAGTATCAGAGTTAAAAAAGTAGATTAAGAGTTGAAAGAGTATAGTAAGAGCTAAAAGAGTAAAATCAGAGTTAGAAGAATAGAGTAAGAACTAAAAGAGTAGAATAAAAGTTGCTAGAGTAAAATACCGAAATCAGAGTAAAGAATAATTTCAGAGTCTCTGTAGGGTTAAAAAACTATTTTCTACATATTTTGGGGTTAAACCGGGATGTGAACAGAGATAATCGGGATCTGAACAGAGATAAAAGGGGTTTGAACAGAGATTAAAGGGGTTTGAACAGAGTAGAGGCAGTGTCGCTCAAAATATTTACTACATATTTTGGAAGCTCAGTCGAGATTAGAATAAATTTAAGGCCGAGAGTTTAATAGAATTGATAGAGCGAAAAGTTAGTAATAAAAGTTAAGTGTACATCATTTGCCATACAATCGTGAGTCGCGCACCCGAAGATTTCAAAGTAGAAGAACAAAGAGAAATTTTAAGTGAATACAATTCGCCGACATATGAAAAAAGGGCCGAACTTTTGGCCAAGCTTCAGCAAGCAGACCCAGCTGAAGGTGGGACTTCCAGAGGAGCAAGTTTAAAGAGGAAGATGCTTGATCTGTCAAAGAGGGAGCTCAAAGTCAAGACGGAAACGTTCGAAGAGTGCGGATGGAAACCCTAGAGCGCCAAATACTACAGTTGTCGGAGGAGTTAAGAAGCAGCAGAGGTCGACCAAACTTCGAGATACCTGTGAGAAGTGGGCCGACGAGAAGAGAGAACATCGCCGCCTCAATGAAAGATATCAAGGAGATGATAGACAATTACGACAGTACGTCGAATTACGAGATTTGGGAAGGTAAGCTTCAAGCAGTCAGAGCTAATTTCAATTTAACCGATACGGATACATGGTTATTAACCCTTTCGCTACTGACACCGACTATAGTCGGTGCCGCGTGAACACCTATGCTTACGTTTGTAAAACAGAATCTATCTTATCGGTTGAATAAAATAATAATTATAGTTGCGTAATCCTACGGAAGCGAGTGAGTGAGAATCATCTGGACGTTTCGAGACGTATCGACGCGTGCCGAGATATAGCGACAAAGAAACATCTTAGTTACGGTGTAACAAAGGAACGTAGCGAGCTCATTGCAAGTCGATTTCGTTCTTCTAGCACGCGTTCTCCCACCATTTCTATTAGTCCAATCATATGCATCGACAGCTACGGTTTCTACCTTTTCGGTAATTGGTCCACGCGTTGCATCGTCTTTTTCTATAAAAGCTCGTGCTTTCACGCTTCAACATGATTCTACCACGAGAACTGCGACCGATCACTTCGAAGAGAACTACACTCCTGCGCTACTATTACATCAGCGGAACAAAGGAACAAGAGAAGAGGGCCACGTGGTCAGAATTATATTCTGCCTTTGGATTAACATCATCAGCTATAGCTGCCGATAGGCAAGCCAGCGACACATCATCATCAACTGTATTTCAACCAGGGTTCTTATGCCGAAAGGCTTTTCCCTGCAACGAGCCAAATAAATCGTACTTATTAGTACTGAATGGGCTCCAAAATATATTTTAATTTATTTTCACCTACCCTCATTCCTCATCCACCTATAAGGGCATTTTCAACGACAAGAAAACCACCGGAGTACTGATACAAGGCGTCGGTCGTTCAACAATTATAATATTGTAATAATATAATTTTTTTATATTATTTTTATATTATTTTTTTAACTATTTTTTTTATTTTATAATTTGAACTAAATCCTGCTAAAAACATATTCGTCATACAAAATAAGTGTCTTTAATTATTTTACATTACGCTGAACACCGCTGTCTATAGCCAAATTTCATTTAAAATTAATCCGAGAAATACTGCGAAAATATCATGTAAATACGTCTTATCATTATCAAAGAGGCAACAACAATCCACTACGGCTAATAGAACGGCATTTTCCATCACTATATGAACCATAAAAAAAAACCGAAATAGAAGGTTTGTCGTCTGCACAGCAAATGACAAAAGACGCGAGTCCTGATATGAGTGTAAAAATTGTAATGTTGGTCTCTGCGTGGAACCTTGCTTTAGAATTTATCACACTCAGTTATATTATTAAGAATCATTGTACTATTTAATTTATTGTTTAATTTGTTATCTAACTACGTTATTTTATTTGTATTTTTATTATATTTATTTTTACTGTATTTTTATTTATAATAATAATAAAATTTGTAAATATGATAACTTCTTAATACTCACAATATACTTATTTTTATGTTTTTCATATAAAATGACGAAATAGTTGTTACATAACTCTTAAAAAAGTATACACGCAAGAGAATTCCTAAGTGCCATTGAAAGACGTAAGTGCGAACATCGAAACTTACAGATACTCAATGTGCCACTGCACGGCGCGGTGTCCTGTACAGTGGCACTACTCCCGCTCAACGGAGCTCCTTAGCGAAAGGGTAAATCGCATCGCATTTAACGGGGAATGCAAAAGAGTGGTATCACTCCACTACAGAGTATGTGTCGTTAGCGGCGGATGAGCTGCTACGACAATTAAGGCGAATGTTCCACCACCCAGAAGATATGTTCGCGGCGCGAATGCGCTACGAGGAGCGTAAGTGGAAGCCGACGGAGTCATTTTCCCAAAATCTCCACCAAAAGGTCATCTTGCGGGACAGAGCTGCAATGAGAGGAGAAGAACTTGTCAGTTATATCGTGCAGGGGATACCAGACCGACGGCTAAGAGATTTAGCGCGAGCTCAGGCACCGCGAACCACAAATGATCTTCTTCGATCCTTCGCGAGAATTACGTTGTGGGAGAGAACCTCTTCCGAGACGCAGAGAAGAAGCGGTAAGAGAACCACTGGCGCTATCAGCTCGGAACGCTGCGATAGGGATTAACGGAGAGGGGAACGCAGCACACGGGCAGTGACGACAACACCTGAAGTACAATGGCGTAGACGCTGCTTCAATTGTGGTGAGGCAAATAATATGGGAGCGGAGTGTTCTACAAGAGGACAGGGTCCTAAATGTTTTCGATGCAACGTGCGCGGGCATCGAGCGGCACTATGTTCGTGAGGGGTGCAGTCACGCGAAGCGAACACGGTGACGGCGACAACGATGATACCGGTGGGAGGACCCAAGATCTGGAAGCAGGTGGACATACAATGTCACGCCTATCAGCCCTAGTGGATACAGGCAGCGATGTCACCGTGATCAATCGAAAACAGTACAAGAGGATGGATTCGTCGACCCTGAAAGGAGGAGAGATCTTAGTCAAGGGAGTCAGCACGATCGTGAGTACAACAATGGGCGAGCTTCGAACCAGAATGAGCATCGACGATGAGGTTTACCCAATCACCATCTATGTAATAGCAGATGAGTTTTTAGGTCATAAAATGATATTAGGGCTTGACTTCTTGCGTACTATAAATTATGAGATAAAAAACGGTGAGATTTCTATGGGAACGAAAGAGCCGGTTACGAAAACAGAACAAGTTCCGGAGGTTTTTGCAATCGATGTTCAAACAAATGAGTTAGAGTTATAACATATATCAGATCTGAGTGTTAGAGAGGGGGTAGAAGTAGTATTAGAAGAGCATGTTCCAAAAAAGTCGAGAGGTGGAAGTTAAGATGACAATAGTGTTAAAAGACGACGAATCAATTAGCCGACAAGCGCGACGACTATTTCCCTTAGAGAAAAACGAGACGAATAAACGTATCGCTGAGTGGATCAAAGAGGGAATCGTAAGACCGTCACTTTCAGAGTACGCGAGTCCGGTAGTTTCGGTTAATGACGAAGACAGTGTAACACGAAAGACACACCCGGTATATTCGCGACGGAAAGACAACAAAGGAATTCTAAGATTATCGTTTTCAGAGTACGCGAGTCCGGTAGTTTTGGTTAAGAAAAGAGACACTGTAACACAAAAGATACGCCCGGTATATTACGAGAGCGGTCAGACAATACCGGCGGAAAGTAAATACGGAAGCTACGAATTTGAGGTACTAGCGATAGCTAGAGCACTACGTAAGCTTAGGATTTATCTATTGGGTGTTCTTTTCAAAATAGTGATAGATTGCGGAGCATTTGCGCTTGCTGTGAGGAAAAAAGATTTATGCGTGAGAGTGGCGCGTTGGGCATTAGCCCAGTTTAATTACAGTATAGAGAATCGACCGAGTAGGAGTATGGCACGCGTGGATTTCCTTAGTAGAAATCATATTGCTGCATGTTTCACTTTAGACCACGAGTTTGATTCATTAACATTACGATTGCGACGAGCGCATAAAGAAGACGTCGATATACGACGAATATACGAGATGGTTAAAACGGGTAAAGTCGATAGATATATCATACAAGGAAGCGTCGATTATTAAGAAATACCGTGAGATAGGTCATTTTGTCGCGAATAAAGCCAGAGTGCTCCTGGAAAAAGGATATTGGATTCCAGGATTACATTTAAAAGTGTGAAGAGCAATTTGTAATTGTGTAAAATGCGTTTTAGTTACGAGAAAAGAGGGTAAATTAGAGGGATTTCTCAACCCTATTAATAAAGGCGAGCTGCCGTTGGATAAATATCACATAAACTATCTTAGACTGTTCACATCTACGAGAAAAAATTACCATCACATTCTGGTAATAGTAGAGAGCTTTTCTAAATTCATGTGGTTAAATCCGACTAAGACGACTTCAACGAGCGAGATTCGGTATCTTCTTAGAAAGCGAGCGAGAATAAAATATAATAAAATTTGTATACGAAGGCGCCTTTGTAATGGATGAGTGTATGTATGGGAATGAGTGAGATACGAGAATGTAAAATAAAACGAAGTTAGGACAAAGGATGTTAAGAGTGCGTGAGATACTAAATGTAAAATAAAAAGCGAAATTAGAGGAAGATGTTATGAATGAGTGAATGTGTGGGAAAAAGAGAGAGAGAGAGATACATTTGAGGACGAATCTACGTGCAGAATGGCTGAATGTGGGATTGGAAAATACATGAGCAAGAAGCTTACAGATGCGAATATATTCGATAATGATCGTTGTTAAATTTATACATATTTCAAGTGAAAGTAAAGTCGTTTGTCAGTTAGGAAGAGTTAGAAAAAATATAAGCAGAAACATTAAGATATAAATATTCGAGAACGATCATTGCTAAATATATCCGTATTTCAAGGAAAAGCAAAGTTGTTTGTCAGTTAGGAAGCGTTAGAAAAAATGTAAGAAGAAACGTTAAGATAGAAATATTGGAGAACGATCGTTGCTAAATATATACTCCTTTAGAGTAAGAAAAAAGTTGTTGTTCAGTTTGAATGTTCGAGAACGATCGTTACGATCGTTCGTTACTCGAATAAGTGAAAACATAAGAAATATTGCCATTTATTGTGATGGTGTGAGGGAAATGAGAGAGTATAAGTGAGTATGTGTATTTAGCGTGGATGCGAGGAATACAAGAAGGAAAGTGTATATAAGGTGAGAGAATGGGCAGAGGGGCAAGAGTTTTATATGAAGAGTATACGAGTATATTAAGAGTAAAGAGTATTAAAGAGTCTACGAGCGTATTAAGTGTAAAGACTCTACGAGCGTATTAAGAGTAAAGAGTATTAACTGGTTTCACGAGTTTAAAGAGTCTACGAGCATATGAAGAGAAAAGAGTTTCACGAGTATATTATAAGTATATCAAAAAGCATAACGACAAAGAGTGTAAGGATTTAAGGGTAGAACAATAAAGAATAATATAATAAAGTAAGTCATAGTATCTGTAGGGATTTAAATAATATAATTCCTACATGTATATCAAATAGCGAGAAGTGTAAAAAATGCTCATAATCACAGTTTGTAATTTACTATCCATATCTTTGGAGATTGTGCTTACAGCATTAACACTAAAATTATACGAACTAAATTAGTCGAATTTACTGGTTCAAGTAAAGCTAGTTTCTATTATTTGTATATTTTTTTTAATATAAATATGTTTAATTGTAGGAATATTTCTAGCAATATTTTGTTAAATCGGAATTGACATTGAATAGATACTTAAAAAAATATTTAAAAGTTTGTATTTAATACTATTTATTTACTTTAATTTTAATTAAATTTAGATACCAGTCAAAAATATTAGTTTAAATAAAATGAGTCTCTATTATTAAATTTTTTTACAGTATAAATATTTATAATATGAACTACGCATTTTTATAAAAATATTTTAAACTTGACATTAAATAAAAGTTAAAAAACGTGTAAATAGACACTTTTATTTATAGTTTCTTTTTAATTTTCTTTCAAATATATTATGTGGTTAATTTAGTTCCTACGTTGTAGGTGTGGTTACCATTTTTCTTCGTTATGAATTTTTCTCATTACATGCAAGCGATTTAAAACAGTCATTGAAGTAGCACTTCACTCTTTCAAAAACTCTAAAATCGTCTAAACTGAATTTTCATTGAGTGATATTTGCAATTCAAAATTTTTTTAATTTTTTAGCTATCCGAGACGTTCTTTGTCTTTCACGTCAAAATCACTCTTTTAAAAGCGTTTAAACAGAATATTAGGAAATCCAACCCGTTAAGACTGAATTCCTTTAAACAATATATATGTTACCGTTAAAGCTCGAAAGTCGTTAATGTACACATTACCATGTTAATCTACAGATTAATTGATTTGTTCCGTTAACGAGCGGAACAAGAGTTTTTAACATTTTACCTAGGTAATGTACATATTAAAGTAAGTTGCTAGTCGTAGAAACGAATTGCTATGTAATTAAAGAAAAAACAATATTAAGATTGCATTAATAATTAGGCATAATTTTTATTAATGTTAATGAGGATATTATCGTATTTATTTCTTCTGTATAAATCATAAACACACGCACAAACTTATCGTAGAAACAATACATAATTTTCGTCGCTTATATACACTTATTTTCCCCTCCATCATCTTTTGTTATTTTCTCGCATTGTTAATCCAAGTTTCCCGACCATTTCCGATCATATAAAATCGAGATTCTTCCTTACTTCCGGATCGAGAATATTCCGAAGGTTTCGGTACGACCAAACATTAGGCGATTATCTCAAGCGACGTCGCCTGACAAACGAAACACTCGTATGCAACAAAAGAGTCGTATTTAGTCACCTAGCAACCTTTTCTCACACATACAAACACTATTCACTCTCTCATTTGATAAAATAAATTCAATATTTCACAAATTTATTATATGGTTTGTAAATTCATTTCGTTAATTGTAATAATATTTTAAACCGTTTAATTCTTTTTATTATAGTTTTTTATTTGATTGATGATTAATACAATCAACTAATTTAATAATTAGTTGATCGTATTAATTTGATTAATTGAATAATTAGCAGAATACCTAGATAATTTGAGAAATGAAATAATTTTAGATACTTTAACAAGTTACCCTAGTTAATATCACATGCCTGAGTAATTTGCAAAATAACAGATTTCTGCACTTTAGCATTGACACATACATTTCAAAAGACACTCGATCTTACAGTCGAAACTTACTAGCATTGAAACTGGTTCCTTGTATCATAGTAGCAAGTAGCAGGTGTTAAATTTATCACGGTAATATACGTCTATCCCTACATTTACACGGCCCTTTTTAAAAAAGAATTTTTTTTTACTCGAAAAATTATATCTTTTGTAATGTTCTAGATTGTTTTTTATTTTTATTTGCTATGCTCGAGGTTTCGTCGCGAAGGCAATTGTCAGCTCTTTCTTAATTTCCTAAGCCAATGAGCCTCGTGGGCGTTAATATAACTATTCAATGAGGAAGTTCGTATATCCTGAAAACTGATTCGTTGTGGAAAGAAAGTGACTAATCAAAGAGGTGGGGACAGGAATATGCTTATAAAGAGGATCAGGTAGTTAAGCGAGTCATTTTCGTTTGTCTCGTTGGATCTTGCGCTTCTGTGTTTCGTTATTAAGTATATATTTGTTTTATTGTACAGACAGTGAATTTTTTATTCTTTTTTTTTAAGTGATTGTTAACGTGAAAAAATAAATTTGAAGACAATCGAATTTGAGAGCATATATTTTAGTAAAATCTACGAGCTACTACAGAAAAAGGTAAGAATATTATTTTTATTTTTAACATATGTGCGCAACTCTGTTTTTTCATGAATCACATATTTTTGGGTGCTATTTTATGTTTAATAACAATTCAAAATCAAATAAATAATGTCGAATATATCACTAATAGTAAGCTTGTTTTCGTCTATAGTATTATTATTTAGTGCATCCAATAAATTTTCAATCAAAAATGTACTTTAAATATAATTTCGTTTGTTCTATGCACGTCATTTTGAAATTATTTTATATACTTATAATTCATATTATAAATTATCATAAAAAGACTCTAAATATAATTGATTTTTAAAAGATATTTTCTTTATGAATTAAAACATAATTTTTGAAATAACAAAATACTTTGCAACTTTATAAGGTATGATAAAGAGCTACCGATGTAATGACTATGATAACCGATTGAGTTTTACGCTAATCATTAATCACCGATGAATTTTTTTTCGCTAATCATTTGTTAGGGGAATATACGAGAATTCGTTATCATGGAATGTAACAAGAAAATTTATTTTTAATTTCTTATATCATCGATTGAGTAGAAGAAACCTGAAAAACTAGTTGTATGCAATATGTTAACATTGTGATAAAATACTAACCAATTTTCTGCTTAAATTATTTTCTTACTCCTCTATCGTTTATCATTTATCGTCTATTATTTATCGTTTATTGTCATTTCGTTTCGGCGTCTTTTTCTTTAATCTTCCTTTTCTTTGATATCTTTACTCCGCTCCATCGCAGGTAACAATCGATGTGTATGACGCTCCTTTTTCTTCGGTTACGTACGCGATAAGTACGCACACATACTTTTTCATACTCATAATTATATACTATTCAAAACGACAAAAGAAAGAACATTTCCTTTAGCTTTACTTTCAAGAAAATCGTCTTTTGTTATTCTAAAAATATCTATATGCCCACTTCCAATAGCGATTGTTCTTTGTTATATACGTCTAAAATTTTTTTTCTTATTTTATTTTTTTTCTATTTTTATTTTGTTGTATTCTATATTATATACATTCACATGAGACACAAAATACTGCTTCGTGTTCATTTCTCAATTTTTTTTGTCCTTACAATTTTTTAAATTATTTCTTGATCACATTTTGTCATATTTTTATACACAGTCAAATATATTTACAATAGTTCAGATCTTCTCACTGAATTAAATTTAACTTTGTTTTTAGAATTATCATTATTTTATCTATAAACTTATGTGATTTAAGGTAGTAAGCTCACTGTTACGGACGAAATTTTGACTTTTCTCTTCGACTTTAACTCCAAGAATTGAAATTGGTTCCTTATGACCTCCTAAAAATATTATTATATTAAATCATTAGAGAATTCCTTTGTTAAATTTCATTATCTTAATTTCTACTAGGATTACAATTTCATGATCTCATCATAGATTATTAAATAATAAAAATTATATTTCAATTTTCACTTTAATACAAAACATTATTCTTGGAATATTTTTCACTCTATACCAAACTCATGAATATTTTAAAACTTCTTTTACAATTGTTCATTCAATTTTTGGATTAATTTTTTTTTTAATCACAGGATTTCATGGAATTCATGTTGTTATAATTGGAATAATATTTTTAATTATTTGCCTAATCCGATGAATAAATAAACATTTTTCTTGCAATCATAACTTTTTGTATAAGTCAGCAATCTGATATTAACATTTTGTTGATATTGTTTGATTATTTGTGTATACTTAATTTACTGATAATCTTTTTAAAATTTAGTAATTTATTAAATTACTTATATAGTATATATAAAAGTTACATTTAACTTCCAATGAAAAAAATTATTAATTTAATAATATAAATATTAAATTTTATTTAAGCATAAATCATATTATTTTTATAATATAAATTATTATTATTTTTATAATATAAATTATTATCACTATTTCATTATATATTATTTACTTAATTTTAACTTTATTTATAATATTAATTAATTTTTTTTTTTCTATAAAAATTAATAAAGACCGAGAAAAACCATCAACATTTGAATGTGGTTTTAACCCTTTAAATTCTACTCGATTACCTTTTTCTGTTAAATTTTTTTCAGTTGCATTATTTTTTTAATTTTTGATATTGAAATTATTTTTTTACTTCCATTTATTCAAATTACTTTAAAAAGAAATACTTTTTATTGTTAAACTTTATCAATATTAATTATTTATTTATGCTTAATAATTGGATTAAGTTATGAGTGAAATGGAAAATCAATTAATTGAATTATATAAATTTTATATATTAATTTAATGATATGTTAATTTATTCCATTTATATTTTAATTAAAAATTATTGTTAATTTTTAAATATATCTTTAATATGAAAGTATTATTTTTACATTTAATTTCGACTTAAATTTAAGATTAAATTTTAATTCATATTATTATTTATTTTATATATATATACATATTTAATTGAAACCAAAGGTAACCGGAGGTAAATTATTGTTAATAATTTATTTAAATTAAACTTTCTAATTAAAATAATTAAAAAAAGCTTCTAGCTTTTAAATTAATAAAAAAATTTATTTTATTTCTTACTAGTTTATATAGTTTAAAAGAAACAATTTATTTTCATTAAAAACAATTTAATTTTTCAATCTATAAATTTATTTAAAAATAAATAATTATTATCTTAATATCTGCAATATTAAGCTCTCTCTTAAGCTATTTAAATAAAAAATTAAAATTAATAATGATATCAAAGTAATAAAAGTCATATTTAAATTTAAATAATAAAGAAAATTTTAAACTAAAATTTTTAAAAATCATAATAATATAAATTTCTTTAATCCATATATAATTCTATATTTTATTGAAACCCTTTATTACATTTTTTATATGTATAATTAATGAGTACTTTAAAGAATAAAAATAAATTAATTCATTAAAAAATCTTACACCTAATATTCTCATTAAAAATAAATTTTTATATTTTTAAATCAATTTATTAAACCTAAAATTCTAATAAAAATTAAAAATAAAAAACTGCTTATTAACAAATATATATAAATAACTAATATTTTTCGAGTCAATATTAAAATAATAATTTCCAAAGAAACTAAATTTAATAAAAAATATCCAATTATTAAAGATCTTATACATAAAATTGTTGAACTTCTTATTAAATTATTTTCATTTAATAATATAAAAATATTAAATTTATTACTTTTATTAGGGTAATCAACTAATAACAATCGACCTCTATAAAATACGGTAAATAAGGTAGCTAAAAATAATATAATTATACTAAAATAATTTATTTTACTTGTTGAATATATTTTTTATAAATAAATGCTTTGAATAATATCCTGAAAATAAAATCCACACAAAGATAATGTTGATATAAAAGAAATTAAACTCACAAAAGGATAATTATTAATTACAGTACCCATAAAACGAAAATCTTGATTATTTATTATTTGATGAATTAAAATTCCTCTACATAAAAATAATAAAGATTTAAATGAGGCATGAATAATTATATAAATATAAATTAAATCAAATTTACTTTATCTTAAAATTCTTATAAATAAACCTAATTGACTTAAAGTTAATAAAGCAACAATTTTTTTTAAATCACGTTCAAAATTTTCTATAATTCTTGAAATCAACATCGTTATTCTAGAAATAAATAATAATAACTCATTAATGTTATTATAAATTAAATAAAAACTGGTGTGTGTACTTATGTACGCACGTCAGAAGTTATACTTCTTTGGCATACCAAAATGAATATAGCACCAACAACCTCAAAAATAACTGCAAAAAAAAATAAGTATAATCTTATTTATTTATACATGAAGAATAAGAAGGGTTTAATTAAAATAAGAAATAAAATAAGAAATAAAAAATTAAATAAGAAATAAAAAATAAAAAAATTCATCAAATAATAAACTTTAAGGTAAATTTTCTTCGCCAGGTGCAATACGTAAATATTGTTCTTCATCCCACATTAATGTCGGTTGGTGCACCGTAAGACTCTCTTCTACAGAAATGTGTTCGCTAACGTCATTTTGTCCAACTTTTTCGTGAATTTGATTATCATTAAAATATGAATCATCAATTTTCATATCGTACATTCTATACAATGGAGACGGTATTAAAAATTGTAGCCAAGCTTTAATTGTACGCTTGTTAACAATGCCATGTAAGTAACTAGATCGGTCAATTCTCTTACGTTTAATATGTACATTTATACAATAATCGTTATCAAAATTTCTTTGAAGAGATTTGACCATTGTATTAACTGAAACAGGCAGATTAATTAATTGACCATAACTGGCGTATTTACCATTCACATGTCTCAGAAGTCTGATCTGCATAAAAGAAATACGAGGCGAAATTAATCTTTCAAAAACTAAATATAAAGATGGTAGATGCTAAGGTACATCTGGATATTTGCTTCGCTTGTATACGGATTCAACAAAAAGGTTCACCTCGTTTATGGAAGTATAAGGAATACTTATACTTTTCTTATTTCGTTCTAGCTTAAATCGCTTTGTTCGTCACTTTCTTTGTAAATTCTTCGCTACTCATCTAAGACGTATCGTCGTAGGCGTCCAGTGGAAGAATAGGACGAGTGCTTTGTTTAATAGGCCCAGCAGGGCGTGCTTAGCAACGGTTTAAAAAGTGGGGAGGGACGATAAGAAAATTTCGTTATTTTCAATATTTTCAAAATGATTGAGCCGCGTATTTCGAATATACGTTAAGAATTTATAATCTTTATAAATGGTACATAAATCGTTATTACGTTGAGTGCCTCACGAATTCTGAAGGAAATCCTCGTCAGGCTACGCTCGTTATTTAGTATTGAAAAAGAAGTATAACTTCAAAACAATCACAATAAATTCATATTGCACAATACGTTTTCAGTCTTTTATGCTACACTCTCCATATTTTTATAATTAATTACAGATTACCTATCATAATGATAACATATTATTATTATTATT